>UCOL01003775.1:0-17334 GCA_900474335.1 Ormyrus nitidulus | reverse complement strand
GGGGGGGGGGGGGGGGGGGGGGGGAAATAAAACAGCAGCTCGGCGAATGAAAAGGAAGCCTCCGACTCGGGCGTAAAAAGTAAACTCGGATGCACCTCATCCGTTAACTCGGGACTTCTTACCGGAGAGGGCAGCCTCTCAAGAAGAGAGAGTGAGAGAGAGAGAGAGAGAGAGCTCCTTTCCTGCGGGGCATTACCTCGGCAGAGCAGCCCCGCCGCCGCCGGCAGTCGTAACGTTTGCTCTTACATCGTCGCGCATTCGCAGTCCTCCAAGGGTAAACGCGACGCGGGGCGCGCGCGCACGCTTTAGTGCCCATCCCGGCCTGCTCTCTCTCTCTCTCTCTCTCTCTCTCTCTCTCTCCGCATACAAATCCATCTCGTTCGCGTTGTAAAGCCTCTCGCGCGGGTAAATCTAATCTCCCGGCGAAGGGCCGGATTAATCCGATTCGGGCTCCCAAGATGGGTCCTGTGATTTCATTAGCGCGCCGCGGGGATGCGATTGAAAGGAATCGAGAAGAGAGGACGCGAGTCACTTCGTTTCGCGCGCGGCAACTGCCGGGCTAAATGGAAGCCCTCGCGACGGGGACACGTTTCTCGACACTTTTTAGCCGACTCTCGCCTCTGTCCCGGCTGGAATTTCGAGGGGGCGAGTGACGGAGGGCTTTTTTGATGTGTTCTCGAGATTTTAATATGGATGCGTAAACATTTAACGAGCGGGATGAGATTACCCGGAAAGCCGCATGCGTGAGGCTTTTATGGCGAATCTCGTGGAGAGCGAGACTTTGGACACTTGTTACGCAAAGTTGCGGTAATGACTATCAAGGTCTAAGTAGGCATTTACTTAGCTTTTATTTTTACCGAGGTTTCATATTCAAAAGTTATTATTCGAAATAAACATTTTAATTAAGGACCCCAATATTTGTTTTTGCAGGCACAATCATTTTAAAAATCCGAACTTCAAAAATTAGTGCACTGTACAGAAATAATAAAAATATTCATAAAAAGGAAAGGATATGCCCGAAGATAAAAATTGTAAATTTAAATATGGTTGCAGTGTCGGTCTATATATTTAAAAAGGTTAGTAAGTATCGATCGAAAATAAAGAATCCTAATATTCGACTAGGGAGGAGGATAATGAAGCACAGTGAAAATTGCTCACTGTCCTGGTTTCTTAAGGGCTTCTCACTTTGATGAAAAGAGAACCCTGAAGAAGTACTATGTATTAGTTTGCTTCATGTTCTTAAGGAGCAATTCGAACTTTTTATCTGGATTCTTTTAAGCAGAATTAATATCGATTTGATTTATATTTTATTTTGAAACCGTTTTAAATAATTGTATTCTTGTTTTTCTATTTTTCAAATAAAATATTCAGAAGGTTTGGCTTCTAAATAAATTAAACATTTTTATCGAGAAGCCTGCACTTTTAGTACTAAAGTTTAGATTAAATTTTGAAAATACTTTGCACACTAATTAAAATTTATGAAATTGCGTTAAAATCATAAAGCTTCTTAATAAACCTGGCAAACAAATTTTAATAAAACGATCGCTCAGTTTTATTTGAAATTGTGGCCAAATTATTAGCTATTTCCAATAAAACAATATTCATTAAAACTTTGAAAAATTTGTTCCCTGATGTGAATCTGCTATCCTTTAACGCATTAAAATAAAGTTACCGAAAGCAAAGTTCGCCTTGTTCTCTACAGCAACTTTGTTTAATTCTCGTTGTACAATAACGCAAGAACTGTGGAGTCAACAATCTGTCATAAAGTGCCTTAAACCCGGGCTTATCTGAATGAAACTACGTCTCGAAAAGATGGCTGATTAAGGGGATTAAAGCCGGAGAGTGGCGCGGTGAGACGCAGAAAGCGGTTCTGTCAATGAAGTATTACTTCGCAGCGCTTCAAGTTATTCGAGAGCTTTGAATTGTCATGCAAATAAACAGTCTCCACCTTTTGCACGACGCTGTCTTTGAATGTATTAGATATTTAAAACAGATAGATTCAATCACCATTCTCTCCTCTAAAAAAAGGACAATTCAATCGAGCACTAAAACTCTTTATCGACTCGCCGTTTTTACGCACCGTTTTTAGCCGAAAATTGGGCCAAACATTCTCCCGCAGCAGCAGGAAGGCTAACAATTAAAAGCAGGAAGTTCGCAAAGACTCGTCTCCCCGAAGACATTATCGAACTTCGTCGAACGGAGTCGTTTTTTGACCTCCCCCCCAAGCTCTTATTTTATCATCCCGGGCGTCCATTCTTTTTCGCGGGGCTCCGCAAAACAATAAAAACCCGACGCTCGGAATAAATGCATTCGCCCCATTGTGAGAAGCGTGCGAAATGGGTCGCGCGTCTCCTTCCGCCTCCTCCTCCTCCTCCCCCCCCTCATGCCCGGGATGTATGCGCCGATGCGATAAAGTCTAGCCTTCTCCCCCTCTCGGCTATAGTTTCTCCGGGTCCAGCCGGGGCTACTGCCGTTATAAATTAATACAGATTACTGCGCCGCCGCTGCTTTCCACTTTCGCGAGCCGCGGAGTCGTTACACTGGCTGGCAGTTTATTTTTTTAGAGCGTTCGTTAAGACGCCTTTGATTTTTTAGCCCCCCGCCCCGCCGCCGGAAGCTCGGCTGTTATTTACTGCTTTGTTTGGGGTCTGGGGGGAGGTGGAGTAATTTTTTAAACAAATTCGATGAGCTGCTTGCCGCGGCTGAGAAGTAATTATTTCTGAGCGGGAATATTTTACATTTTGTTTGCTATTTTAATGAAAAACTTGATAAGCTTTGTGTTCTTAAATTTCATTCTGCACCGCACGTGGTGCGTAGAATGTAATATTTTTTTTTTTTTTTTTTTTAGAAAAAACGTGATGAATTCTTTCTTGGTGGAAAATTTTTCATATATCACGTTATTCCCACGAAAAGCGGAAAAATTAATTAGAATAGCTAGAAAAATACTAAAAGTCTTTGATTTTTCTTGTACCCCTGAATGTATTATTTAATAACTTCTTTTGTACAACTATGAACAATGAAATACCAAAATAGAAGAATGCTATGAAAATATTAATAAATTAATTTCTCGCTCGTAATATATAGTAACGATTTCCGCGAACTCAATCAAAGAGACACAATTAAATTTCCAGAACGCCGTACAAAGGGCAAATCTATTTTCATACTTCAATTTCTAGTCCCTCGTAATTTCCAATCCAATATCCCGCGGGAAGTCTCACTCAAATTACTCGTGACAAGCGGGGCAAAGCAGCTGTAAATGCAAGAATAATAACAGCATTAAAGCCCCGACAAGATTAATCTGCCTCATTTCCCCGCAGCAACGCAAGCATCGCGTCCGCAAAAACGAGCGTACACGCAGCCAAGAAGCAATGAAGAGGCCCTAACGATCGATCGCGCGTCCCGTCATACGAGATTCGTCACGCCGCGCCCTTATCTTCGCTCCGGGCAATCGCGTCTTGCCGCCCGAGGCGATTGCGAATCGCCGCGCCGTATAAGCTCTGGCCATTTTTCAGGCCGGTCGGGGGGACACCTACTTTTGCCCCTCGGAAACAATGTACCATTACTAATGCAAAGGGACGCGCGAATGGCTCGCGCGCGCCGAACGACACCCGGGAGAGAGCGTATAGCTCGCGCGCGCGCACGTCCGGACGAGCCGTAGTTACGATTTAATGGAGATCCGACTGCGTGATAATGGTATCATTTATCGCGGCGACATTGTCCTCCGCGGACGAAAGCGCCAATGGGAAAGAAAGAGAGGCGGATAGAGAGAGTAGCTTTGGCACTCGCTCGCGCTGTTTGCTCGGCTCTCTCCTTTTTTCTCCCTCTCTCTCTCACCCCGGCACTCATTCGTATATTCGGCTAATGGATTTTGCGCCGATTATCATAACGGGGCCTGCCGCCGCCGCCGCCGCCGCCGCTGCCCCTTCGAGCGGGGGGAAAAAAACAAGAGAGCCGCCGAGTATAAATTGTCGGGAGTGCCGCGAGACCTGTGCAGTGTGATAAGTGGGGAGGGCAAGAGGGCTTGTTTATTCGTTCGGAGGACACGGCTCGAGCGAGAGACTTGATGAATTATGGAAATCAGAAACTGACCAATTGCTCTGCACGAGAGCTACTGCTGGACGGAATTGAACTTGGATTTTCATGACAAATTGCTTCTGCGGAGCTTATTATTTCATGAATATACAGGTCCACAGGACTATTGATTTAGCCCAAAATACGTTTGCTACTCTGTGCGTTTGGGAAAAAAATTTTTTTTTTTTTTTTAAGGGCTCAGTTACGTCCTGCATATTTTTACTGCAGTTTCATTTAAATTCATAGCTGATTAAACAGGTAGCACTAATAAAAACAGCTGATGATACTAATAATTTTGGCTGCTGCTGTAATAATAATAACCGCGATTTTCAATTTTTAGCGCTCAATTATTTCCAAAACTCGTCCCTCATCCCCCTTAAAATCTTTAACACCGCATTGAAATCCCGCTCTAAAACGCGAGGCAAAAGAAAAAAAAAGGCACGAGCCTTATCAGTCAAAATTAGCACTAAACCTTAAGCACAGTCGGTTTAACGCGGCTGTTTTTTTTTTCTATCTGGCCGTTAAAGCCGAAGCTCTCTCGCGCCGGCAGCCAGAAATCTGATGCCCCTCGAGTACACTAAACACGACAATTTGCCGCGTCGCGCGCTTAGGGGGATGCCGGCAGCCTCGAGATAAGCGGCCCGGGAGGAGAGAAGGAGGAGCAGCAGGGCTGCCTGCCAGCTCAAGGTACAAAACGATCGCCGCCGCCGCCGCCGGAGATACAACAGCCTATATCGATAACGCATCGCTCGACGAAAAAAGGAGAGGGAGGAGGGGCGGAGGCGACGACGCGCCAAAACGGAAGCAGGAGGACCGCCGACTGTAAAGAACAGCCGCGGCAGCTGATTCCAAGCTGCCGGCGCTTTTTTCGACGAGCGCCGCGTGAAGCGCAGCCGAACGGAAGTAACGGATCCCTGAGTGGACGGCGATTTATCGTCTTGTATTTACATACGAGTGGACTGGGGAGGCGGAGCGGAGGGAGAGAGATGCGAGCCGAAGAATAGAGATGGCGAATTTCGCAGCTACTGAAGGCTCTTCGCCTTTCGTTCCCGGCGAGTGAAAATGTGTTGAGATTTTCGCAGCGCCGAAAGTCTTCTGTATGGGAATCGTCTGAATATATTAACATCTTGGAAATGGGCTGGCGTTTGCTTTGGAATTCAGAGATTTTGGTATTCTATTTCGTGTTTATGTTTTTGATTATTTTTTTTTTTATAGTCATTTCAGTTTAAGTAAAATGGTTTTCATAATGGAAAATACATTATTAAGCGTAGTGGGATATTTTTAAGAAAGCAAATAGCTTTTTAAATACTTTATGATTTTAATTTATTAAATTTTAACTTTATTCGAATTCGTGTAGTAGGACATCAAATTTTAAACTATAAACAAAATTTAATAAACGTGAATATTAAATAATTTTATTGTTTTACAGATTACAAAGCAGAGTACGTTTTTATACCTAATGTTTACTCGTATAATATTTTGTTCTCATTAAAATTAAAGCATATGGGATAGGAGTAAAACGAGAAGCACTTTAAAAATAAACTCGTTAAATTTCTAAATTTCTAAACTTCTTAACTTTCGAATTCAAGTCCGTTCAATTACACTCGACGAAAATTCCCTAAAAGAAAAAAAGAAAAATTAAATTCCGTCAAAAATCGCAAGCAGCGAAACGACGAGTCCTCGACATACTTATCCCGGGCGGATTAATTGTTTTCTCCATAATTTCGCGAACGCTAAGTGAAAAGTGCTTCATTCGAGCGCTTTCCGCGCGATTCAAATTACAGAACTTTATAAAGTCATAATGAAAGCTCATTTTAACACCTGATTTTCGAGGCCCAGAACGAGAACGCGAGAGAGAGAGAGAGAGAGAGAGAGAGCGGCGAGTACAGCGAGGGAGAGCTGCGGAACGCCGAGTGGGGAGAGAGAGAGAGAAAACTTGAATCCGCGTTCCGCAGCGCACACACACACACGTATAGCCAGTCGCGCGCGGGGCAGGATAGTGGGGTGTGCACGTCGGGGGCGTAAGCGCGAAATCGCGCCGCTAGACTACATTCTCGCTTTTCTATCAAGTGCCTCGTACATTGAATATGAGCGAAAATGCTCGGCCGGACCGCGTATAATAATACACTCTCGCGCCCGGAGAGTGACCTGTGATCAGTGATGGGTAAAATGAATATCTTTCGTAAAAGATATGTAGTCGCGAAGTGCTTTAATCCTACAGTTACACAATGCGAGCAGTATTTACTTGCAGCATTCTTCGATAGTTGTTATTTCTTCGGTAATGTCGACAAAATGATTAATTAAAATGCGAATGTAACAACTTTATTTTAGAGCTTTTGAAAAGATAACTAAGTAAAAATAATTAGTTCCAACGTAACAGAACGTTGATCCTCAAACGAAAGTTATATAGCAGCGCGCCTTTAATCCCAGCCTGCAAAACCGCAGCTCTTCTAATCTTTCGCCCACATTTGCGTCTGCTTGCGCGCGCAAACTGTACCATCGGCGATGGAAGTTGCCTGACGCCTTCGCGACAATGCAGCGGCATTAATTACGAAGGAGTACCGTAGCGCCGCGCCTCGCAGTCCTTTAAAACCGCGCGCTGGGGGGAATCTTCTTCAGCGGCAGTTGCCCAGGATTTCCGTAAACAGCTCGCCGCCGCCGCCCCGGGAAAAACTTATGGCTCGCGCGCGGAATTTCGAGTTTTTATTTACCGAGAAAGTTCTCGCGCTCTCTCTCTCCCTCTTTTCTCCCGCGAGTCCCGGAAAATGTATATACAAGGGGAGGCTGCTCTCCTGCGTATGTATATTTGTACCCGTCCACTGCAAAACCACAAGCCATTCTTATACACTTACTGGGTATTTCCGCGTGCGAGCGCAGTGTCGCGCGCTCGGGCCCTGCTCGAATAAATCTTCGGACTTTATGCGCGAGATGTTTATGCGCTTAAATCGTTTATGGAGAAGGTTTTCTTTTTTTTTTCAGCCAAGGGGAGGTAGGAAAAAGTTTCTAAGTAATTGATTGGCCGTAAATGTTCCATTAGCTTTCGGGTAAACTGTTATAAATATTGAATAAGAGGGTTGAAGAGAATCTGGGAAAGTCCGCGAGCTTCTAATGTAAATTAAAATCCTTTTCCGTTTGAAAAAAAAAAAAAAAAAAAAATGTTTGCGAACGAAATAAACGGACTGGCAAGTCAAAGTAAGTAATCTGAGTAATGTTCAAAGTACAACAAAATTGAAAGGCAAAGTTAAGGGTATTGCGAGCTACGGAAAATGAAATGGTTTTGAAAGCCCCATTACTAGCTGAAACGGCGTGTTCGAGGAAAAGATTTCGAAAATATGTTTGTTAAAACGCCAGCTTTCGAAACCGGAGAAAAGTTTCGTTTTAAAAAGTCACGAACTCGCTGTATATACATTCGAAAATCGCCTCTCGAAAATTAGTCGAGAGTAACTGTATTACCCGCAGCAAGAATCTTAAAACCCATAAAATTCAATCCAACTTTCGGCACTTAATCAAGAAAATAGGAATTCTCGCGGCGGCGGAGCGGAGAGAGAGAGAGAGAAAAAAAATAAAGCTCTCGCTGCTCGGGCAAAGCTGCTGTCAAATTAATTTTCCTTAGCCCTTAACTTCTCAGCTCTCGAGAGCCGCCGGCGGCGGCTTAATTAATTATCCCGCGAGCATACACGAATGCGCGTATAAATCGGCACAATTATCGTAAGCAGCCGCACGACTCCCGGGTGCGCTGACCCCCTTTAAAGTGGCTTGGCGTACGTAGCCGCGCGCTCTCTTCTGCCGAACGATTTTCTCCGAATTTAATACTTGGCTGAAAATCAAGCTCTCTCTCTCCCTCTCTCTCTCTCTCTACTGCGCGAACGAGCGAGAGTTCCGGGCGCAGCAGATTCCGGGCGAGCGACCGCGCCGCGAAGAAAGAGGCTGCGCGCGCGGGGGATAGATCTTCGAGGAGGGAGGGCTTATCTCGAAATTACTATGCGGGACTGCGCTCGCAATTGCTCCCGAGGAGGGCGGGAGAGGGGGAGCCTCTCGCTGACTTCGCCGCGGGAGTTTAAGTCGCTCTAAAGTGTATAATTAATTCACATCTTCGGATCTATTTATGTTTATCTCGGCCGCGAGACAGCGTTACTCGGGTTATTAGCGGACGAGTCAAGATTAGGCGCTCGAGCGTAAGGTATGGCTCTGGGAGTTTGTCGGCCGAGTCGCGATGGTTTATGCTAAGACTGCTCCCCGGCTTCTTAGCTCGCGCGCAGTGTAACGCGTCGCTTTCGCGTCTATTAAAATATTTCAAGTAGTGGGGGGGCTGCTAGACTGATTCTTGGGGTTTGAAAAAGAGGCTGCAAGGGTAACGAGGGTGTAATTAAATTTAGTGGGAATGCAGTGGAAAACTCTGGTATTACTGGCGCAGTCAGACTGTCTGACTAATTCAGCGTTTATATACTTAATAATTCAACGTGTAAATCTACTATGAAAGTTGTTTCGCTCACGTTAATTGTGGTTTCGTCCGAAAATAACTCCATTTATTTACGCTTCAATAAGTGAATTTCCGAGTTTCCGATAAATGTTTGATCAGCGCCGAATTCTATATGAATCCCTAGTCTAATGCAGGCGTAATTCGCTTTAAATATTGAAAGTATTAAGGTACGATCCACTTACCCGTCAAAAGTCCGAGCGTCAATGGTAGAAATGAGATATTAATTAATTAAGGCTATTATTCCCAAAGCTGTAACTGCGGAATAACGTAATTGATTGCCCCAGACGAAGGTCATTACACGGCGAAATGAATTCCGCGGAATTCGATAATACGCCTCGCATGAGTACGTATTCCCGACTTTTAATTAATATTTCGACGTCGATTATTACACGTCTCTCTCTCTCTCTCTTTTTTTTATCAATCCAGCGAAGTTGGAACTCATCTCCCTTCCAATATTCAGCGACTGGAGCGAAACTTTAGTCAGCCACTCCGGGGCCGTAATAAAAGATTGACGTTGATCGATCTCATTACTTATGCCGTAATAGTGTCTTTTCGTGTTTCCGGCCGGTCTTTTTTTTTTCTCGGCGAAAAGGCCGGGTAATTCTTTCTCGCGCGCGGATTTCCGGTTTTCTCGCGCCCCGGAGATCGTGAATGGTCGGGAGGAGAAAGCAGGGTCCGCGCAAACTTTCTCCGCGCGACAAGCAAAACCGGAATTAGTCACCTCGAGCGACCACCGGCCGAGAACTAACTTCCACGTGGGTCTGCCCCTGTGGTTCTGCACGGCTCATAGGGTGTTACTCCTGGAAAATCAACGTCCGAGGCGCCGTTGCTTATCATATGTATATTTGCTTTAGTTTCGCGTGAATTTCCTGCGATCGATAGTTTGAGATTTCGAATGGGTTGGAAGAAGAAATCGGGGAAACTAGATATGTGTGGACAACTTGTTATAATTATCTGCTGGTTTTACCGATGTGCGAAGCTTGTTAAAAATTTATTTTCGAGGTATAAACATTGCTGACGCTGATAATAAGTGGATTGATATATTTTTGGTAAATTTGATACAAAATTTATTATATAAATTAGAGTAATTAACATTTTTACGTATAATATGAAACTGCAAAGATGCGATTTACTTTAGACAGCTTGCAGCTAATTTAGTAAAGCACGATATGATGAAAAGGTATATGCAACAGTATTACTGAATCTTAATCACTTTAACTTTCCAACATTTTCTCGGCGCCATCAATTTTCATCGACACTGCTGGTATACAATGTATACAACCTCTCTCGCCTCATACTTCGAGACTGAACGAATTAAAAGTTTTATTATTTAAAATCGCGTTTCTCCAAAAATAAGTGAAAATAATCCCCGTCAGATTTCAAGCTTAAAGCGGTATATCAAGAGAAATGCACATTTTTATTATTCCATTCGCCCTAAATTCGATAATACATTCATTCCTAAAACAATAAAAAGCATAAAGCGCGCCCCGGCAACACAATTCCCTCAAGTTTGCATTCGACTCGGTCGGTGCCTATAAATTCCAGGCGAGCTTACTAACAAGCCCTTTAAGACCCGCCGGTAAAAAAAAAAGCGAACAAAACCGATAAATATTCCAAAAGAGTCTCTCCCTTCGACGTACTTGAGAACTGCCATTTCTCCAGCGGCGCATATTTTATTCCCTTCATTTGTCTACTCCGTTCTCGCTTTGTTCTCTCCGCCGGCAAAGAGAGAAGAAAATCTCCTCCTTAAGTAGGAAGCGTATATCTGGCGTGTCTTCCCGGGTCCCCCCTCGATGATAGTTCCAAGCAAGCCGGAGTTACGCGGACTTTGCGCGGCCTGAAAAGTGCCCTGGGAGAGAGAGAGAGAAAGTAAGGGAGCCCGCGCTTTTTTAAATTAACGGACGGGCTCGCGGTAACGGACCGTACGTTGCACTGGAAAATGAATGGAGGGATGGAGGCGGACGAGTGCTGAGGGGACTTAGAGAGATTTTTTAGCGGGCCGAGGGCTCGAATTTTTTTGGCCGCTTTAACTCGGGGGCTTCATTGAAATTTGCTGCCGGAGCTCTTTGTTATGAGAATAGTAAATTTCATTTTTCTAGTTGCATTCGAGTGTTAATTAAAACGCTCTTATTATTTTCTTTGGCCCCCCCGAGGAGGGTAATTGTATGACTGTTGCCTTTTTAGACCAACCTATTTCTCGAGCAAACGAATTAAGAAAGCAATAAAGAGTTTAACTGGCTTTGTGTCTTTAATTAGTTTAATTTTTCTAGCTTCAACGGTTTTTTCAGCTTACAAATAAATTGAAAACCATCGGTTCAAGTCCAAATAGAGGTTTGCATTTTTTCATATTAGTTATTTTCCTTACTTATTTCCCTTTTGCGACTTAAATCCACTAACTGCTTGAATCCGTTTTAAAAATGTTCAAACGAAAGCAAACCTCGTCCGTTATCCGTTGTACACCGAGCGAAAATCTTAAAAAAATCCCTTTGCGCGGACGATATAAATTAACAAACCGCGCAAATTCTGAACAACAATAATTCCTCGCGCAGAAACAAAATCCATCCCTCTCTCCTTGGTAAAGCAAACTAAATTCAATTCTAACAGAAGAACAAACAGTTACTTTGACTATAAAAATTCTGTCAGCGCCGGAGCTCTCTCCCCGGCAAAGCCGAAAGAGAGAGAGAGAAAGCGCTTGAGCATCGTTCCCTCCCAGAAAATGAAGGCGAGACAAAGACGAATAGAGCGCCGGCAGAAGTGGAGAGTTTCCAAATAGTTGCCTTCGTTGCGCCTGAGCCGCGCGCGCAACTTTGGGGCTGAGCGAGCAGTAGCGAGAGAAAAGAGCTTCTCGCCGCTTATATACATATATATATATATATGTAAATCCAGCGGAAGGATGCTGCCTCGCAACAGCTGTCAGATACTCTCCCCGTGCTTTTATACAAATATAATGGCTTCGCCATCCAGCGGGGCTTTTCAAAGGAGAGGCGACGACTCCTTACGTCGGCTTACGCCTCGCGACTTTTATCTTGCTTTCTGCTCTCCCGCGCGTGCGGCTTTTACATCGCCATTTTTCTTTTACGAGAGGACCCCCCGAGCTTGCTTATACAACGCGATTCGAACAGTTATTTTTACGACGCGCCGATGCTTCGAGAAAGGAGAGGAGCGCCGAAATATATTTATTCCCCCTCCGCGCGCGGCGGGCCGCCCGAATTTTTACGGGGTATTTAACTTTTAATTTCGTCTGACCGCTTAGGGAAAGTTGGAGAGGTAACTGTCCGGAGGTGGAATATGTGACGGGAAAGTCGGATTTTCTCTCGTAAAGCGGAGCAAATTGAATAGAGCAGGGTCGTGAAAAGTTTTATGCTTTTCTCCGCGGGAGAAGAAATATTTAATGTCCGATTCGAAATGGACTTATGTCGTGTCAATCTTCGTGAAATGATGTCGGAGCGCGGCGGTATATTTTTGCGAGTCACCCGGACGTCGTGAAGAATTACGAAAATTTAGGTAGAGACAAATGACACGTTTATTTGCAAAGTACCACTCAGCACCCAATTTAACATTTCCATCCTTTTCAAAGACAAAAAGTGGACTAATCTTTTAATCGCAGCATGCCAGCCACTCACAGAAGGATTCCCCCCCTCGTAAAAAAGTCTTAACCGAAGTGACTCCGTCCGTGGCGCTCCGCGTCGTTCGCCTTTCAACCGGAAAAATTTCGGGAGCTTCGACATTATCTATTGTCCCAGGCATTCGCAGGCGGGGCGCATCGTCCAACGGAGAAGAAAACAAGATCGCGCATTCTCCTCTCGCGACTCGCGTGTGGCATACGTTTCCTCGGCGGAAGGAGACTTCTCTCCTCTCTCCTCCCTCCTCTCTTTTTTTCCGGCTGGGAAGCTTCGCCTTATTCGCGGGCATCGATCGGCGACTATTGATATTTCGCGGATCACTTACACCGGGCTTTTGATAAAAAGAAAGAGGAACGAGCGGGAGAGCGACTCGTTTTTACCCTCGAGCGCGCGGCGCATTCCGCCGCGGAGGCTACTAACCAGTGCAGAGCCGCTGAAATTGAGATGTCTTATCTCGGGGATGAGGAGGAGTAGCGACGCGCGCAAGCGAAAAGGTAGAGAGAGAGAGAGGCGAAAAGCTCTCGGCTGGCTGCCGGGGAATAAAAGGGATTCGCGGGAGAGAAGATGCCGCGGAGATTTCTGTTTTTACCCGGGCGATGATTGCCAGGGATGAATTCCAAAGAGGGTTAATTGATTTCGGGATCCGAGCGAATACAGTCGAATCGTATCGAGATCTTTTCTCTTGGAAGGTGGTATTTAGGGATCCCTTTGGAGGAGGGCTGCGCCGCAGCGGTGAGACTTCGGTGTTCGAGCGAATTTTCTGGGTCTGTGAGTTTAACTTTTGAAAATTTTAGGATCGATTCGAGAGGATTGGGGACGACGAGTTATTCAGTCATGCATCAGCAAGTTACGTAGGACTCGAATTCCGCATTTTGTACATTTTATCAAAGGCAGCGAATTTCTCGAAACGTATATACAAAGACGTTAAGCGAGGCGAAACTTTTTTAATAAATAGCAGATTTCAGTTAATAAAGAAGGTAAGTTAGTCTTATGAAGCATTCATGCGAAGGAATGTGTAATATTTGACCTCATTTGCGGCGCGCATTATCATACTCGTTTGCAACTTTTTGGGCAGAAACTCTAGTGACTCTTTCCGAATAACTTACTCCGATTATTCAGCTGATGAGCTTTTCGTTCCTATAACTGAATGTTGCTTTTAACACTTTGAATTGTTAGTTTAATAATAAGCTGTTAGTGAATCAATTTTTCTTAATATCAGAATAGTGGTCTTGAAATATTTTAATTATTTTATATATTGTTTCTGTTTCAGGTAAGAAATGCATTTCATACTTTTCTCTCAACTGTGCAAGTGGAGAGTATCCTGCGGGTCCAACAAACACACTAAATCAGAGTACGATCAATACAATTATACATATCAGTAAATTTTTCTATATGCAGGTGACTTATATTCTCATTTTATTATGTTGAATAATTTTACTTTTGGAGATTGAAAATTTATTCCCCAACGTATTTGCGCTCAAAGCATTTTAGCTTTTAGATAAATTGAAATGTACATTTCACGAAAGCTTTTCAAAGATGATTTCTAAAATATGAATGTAAGCCTTTATATGCATTGACATTCAAAAATTCACATTTCGCCCTAAATTTACTCTCAATTCGCACAAGATTAAAAACATTTGGTCTGCCTTCATTCATTCCCAAAATCCGTTCGGCTCTCCAAAGTTACTCCAAAATTTTCACCAGCTCCGCCCTCCGCGAAATACCTCCAGACGGCATTTTGCGCCACGGTCGAGAAAATAATGGCCATCGGAAAACAATCATTCAGGGCGCTAGAAAAATCCCTAAGCAAGGGACAAAGCTAACCCTCTCCGCCGAGAAAAAGCGCCGGCAAATCGTATATTGGGCAGCCTCCGAGTGTCAAACAAGTTTCCGGTAAAACACTCGAGCGGAAGCTCCGGCTGCGGCAGCGGGGCAAAAAGAAAAGGCTCCCTCTCTCGGAACGACTCCGTCAAGCGCGCAGATTTCCTTAAATCGAAAGCCCGTGTTCTCCTCCTTCTTATGCTCGTTCATTGCCGGCGGTGCGCGCGCCCGAAAAAGAAAGGAGCAAAGCCGCGCGCGCAAGAAAAGGAGGAGGGCCAAGCGCGCGCGTCCTGCACACGGGGAAACGCGGGGCGGGGGGAGAGGCAAGATTGTTTCCGCCGGTCTCCGGGGAATGCGGCAGCGGACTTTCTTGCCGTAACCTCGTCTTTTTCCTAAGCGGGGCCTCGGCTTTTTCCCGGCACTGACTCCCAGCGGCGGCGAGGCTCGTTAACTACCACCCGAGACTGGCCCTTTCCCTCTCTCTCTCTCTCTCTCTCTTCCTTTTGCCACCGAGGAGGTCTGCACCTATTTCGCCGGTTTTTCTCTCGGAGCTGCTGCGGAAAAATGGGTATACGGTTTGGCCCGATAGTCGAGCACACGCCAAAGCGCGATACTGCACTCTTTGTGGTTACCAAGAACGGAATCTTGGAGCTGGGGTATGCGCTTAACGGAGTAGCGGAGCTTTGTGGATTGCGGGGAAAGCGGGAATGCCGGTAGTGCCGGTGCCGATTAAAACTTGAAAGTTTTTTCTTCTTCGATTGGAGATATTTAGGATATTTGAGATTTTCATCGTTTGACTGAAAATTTTAGAGATTGGAGGTGGAATCAGAGGTTTATTATATATAAAACTTAAATTTGAAATAGTACAGACATTTTGTGAATGCTGGAAACGTGTAAAGTTGCACAGAGTTTGACGAAATTTAACGTTCTGTTATAGTCACATATGAAACTATTATCGTTTAAATTTTCAATTATTGAAAAAATACAACTAGACAATCATAGTCCATCTGTCGCGTTTTAATTTGAATTAAAGTTTTATCAGTTACAGCCAAACGTATGCGAATCATTCAAACGCAAATTGAAATGCTACGGAAGTGTTTGTTTTCGACTGCCAGATTCCAATTAATTTTCGAATTGAGATTACGTACTTAGAAGAAGTGCGCGTTCGTTAAATTGCATTCCGGCGGGATGCCCTTTTTGCCTCAATAACTGAAAATATTTTTCATTCAGGCGGGCAAAAATTTTGAAGGAATCGAAAAGCTATTTTTGCTATCTGGCGCGATTGATTGTTTTATTTTTCCAATTTATTTGACTTCGGACCGAAGGAAAAGAGAACAAAAGTATTTTTAAAACGTATCATTCGCGATTGGCCATGAAAAAAAGTTCAAATTTCAATTTTTCCCGTCAGCCTCCGCTGCGCGCAATTGACATATATTTTTTTTACTTGCGATTCAAAATAAAAAAAAAAGAGAAAAGGAATTTTTTTCCTCTCTCCAGTAAATCGTTATTAGATTACATCCAGATTTCTTAAATCAAACTTAATAACCCAGAGAAATTTCATTCCCTTTCCAACGTTTCCCATTCGACCGCTTCGCCCCGCAAACCAATTCGCTCAAAACGCTAACAATCCCCGCGGCGTTAAAACCAAAAAAGGAAAAAAAATTTTCACCCAACTTCTCCCGTTATCGTTCGAGGTCCCGTCCCAATATAAAAGGAGCGTAAAACAAAAACAAAAAAAAAAACAAAAAACAAAAAAAAAGAATCGCGGCCCGAATATTTGCGAATATAAGAAATAATTTTTACGATTCCCATAACACCGGCACTATCTTTCCCCCGAAACGGCGCTACACGTGCTTCAAATTTCTGCGCCGAAATTCTGCGTTTTATTTTCCGCACGCTATTAAAACGCCAAAATTGCCTCTCTCTCTCCCCCCGCGCGCGAGAACAAAGCTGCGCCGAGAGAGAGAGAGAGAGAGAGAAAAGCGAGCTGTCAGCGCAAAGTCGTACCGGGGCGCCCCCCGGCTCGATACATCGATCGTCATTTTCTTCACGCTCGCGCACCTGCTCCCCCGCGCGCGCGCGTACAAAAATTTCTACGAGCGCTTTTAAGCGAGTTTTACGAGCCAATAAACAAACAATGGGACTCCTCGAGGCCGCGCGCCGATTTCGCGGACGTTATATATATATATACACACGCAGTACGCGCAGATTGGACTCTCTGCCTCGTTAAAGGTCGCCGGCGGGCGAGAGAGGGAAGCCCCGACGCGCGCTTTTTCACGGATTTCCGATGCGCCTAAGCTGCCTCCCGGGGGGGCAGTCGAGCAAAGTCGGGCATCAATTCTCGGTTAATAAGACGTCCCGCCAGGAGAGGCCGGCTGCTCTCTCGTTTTCCAGCTGGAATTCGTGAATTGAAATCGCCGCATTTGTCCAAGGCGGGGAGGGGGAGAGAAACGTTCGCGCCTTGGGAGTCGTTTTCCGTAAAGGAACTGCGAAAGAAGCTTGCTTAGTATTCTTCGGGAGGAGAGGCGCCCGTCCCCCCCCTTTCCCGTAAATCTTTATAAGGGACGTAATAACGCTATGCGTGCGGTTTCGCAAAGTCATCGCGGAGCGAAATTAATAAATCACGAGGTGTCCGTAGTTTATGTATTATGAAATTGGAGAGGAGGCCGTGAAATAATAATCCCGGAATAATAATTTATAAACAGTCGATGGGTTTCATTACTTTTATCGATCTTCCATTTGCCGATGATGTGGTTATTTAAAGTTTGATGGGGATTATTTTATTAAATGACTGACGATAAAAATATCGTATCGAGATAATAGCATAGGGATTTCGTTAAAATTTCAAGTATTTACGGTACTGCCTAATAAAATGCAATAATTTATGAAGCTGTATAGTAGCAGTAAATGCTCAAGGACAATGTTAAAAAGCGCCTTTTGTCTTTGCGTAATATATATCTTTCAATTCTTTAATAAATTCGAAGCTAATAACCACCTGCACCTAATAAACAGGCGCAGAATTTTAAGACAGCCTAAGCAATATATTTTTCCTCGGTGAAAAATGATTTCCTTCGACGCGCTGTATAAAATAAAGCTAACCCGAAGGATCTCATGCGATTTTACCTCTCGGTGTGCGCGATGGCTTTCGGGCACACGACGGCGGCCGGCGCAATATTTCGCACCCCGTGTCGCGCAGCCATCCCTTTCGCAAATATTGCCTGCACGACGGAGACAGCAGCAGCGGTGTCAGGGGAGAGAGGGGAGAGGGGGGGGGAGGAGAGGAGCAAAAGAAAGGTGAAAGAGAAAGAGAGAGAGAGAGAGAGAGAGAGCGGAGAGGGG
>UCOL01003774.1:0-17346 GCA_900474335.1 Ormyrus nitidulus | reverse complement strand
GGGGGGGGGGGGGGGGGGGGGCAGCGGCGGCAGTCAATGTTTATCCATGAACTCTTCCCCGGCACGTCCTGGCACTCGCGCCTGCCTGTGGAAGAGGCGCAGAGATTAAGCTCCCATTACTCAGGCCGATGCCGTTTTTCGCGCGAGGGAGGGATGTATTACTAATGCAGATGCGCGAGGAGGTTTATCTCGCTAAGTGTCTACGCGCGCGAGCGCCTTTCTCTCTCTTTCTGCCTTTCCCCGAGACCTTTTATCTCTCTGTCTCCCCGGGAGATAGGATAAGCGCGCAAGGGGGCTTATTGTGCGTTCGGCGATGATGACGCCGCGCCGAGGGAAAATAGCCGATGGAAAATTGCGAGTATCGGAGAAAAGGCGAGGCTAACACACTGAATACGAGCCCGCGGCCATGGGAAATCAAGATAAGCCCTTTGGAAAGTTGGATTTTCGGGAATGCCTGTTTTCGATAATATACGTAGACTTTCGACCGGGCGATTTTTCGTTCAGGGAATTTTAAGAATTTTAATATACAATCTAATCGACTCGAAGGTACGCGCCGAAAGGACGGAAGCGATAAAAAAAGTTGCGTGGGTAGTTGATAAAAGCGAGAGGAGACTTTTTTGTCCCGAGTTTTTTTTAACTTTTTCAATTTAAAAGACTTTCGGAAACGATAAAAAAATTCGATTTCTACTATTACTAATGAGCGTAATTTATGCGATTATAAAACGACGGCGGTATTTTTTACGTAACAGTCTTAAAGAGTCCGTTTAGTAAGTCACAACTATTACGGCAGTTAATTATTTTATAATGTTATGTCGTCCATTAGCATCGAGGTGAAGGCATATAAAACTATTCTGATTTTATCTCTTAAACGGGATTCTCGCTTTCGATCCTTTTTAAAATGAAAAACCAACTTTTATAATTAATGACCGGTAATCTTGGGGCTCCCTGTTTATTTACTACCTCTCGGCTAATTAACGCTTGTTTTGGCGCAATCAGTCTCGTAACGGTGCCTCTCCGAATGTGGAGCACAAAAGAAAACTTTTATACGGATCGAATATACTCACTCGAATTAACCTTCCTGAAAATTTCATTTAAGCGGGGGATCTTCGTGTTTCTTGATTACGGACTTTCAGGTTATAAAGGAATAGAACGTGCAATCTCGAAAACCCTCCGCGAGGCTGACTTTCATAGAAGGAACGTAACACTTTATGCCTATTGTGCGAAGGTTTTTTCCTTGGGAAGGAGAATAAATTTTCCTTCTTTTGAGAAAACGCCTCAAGGACACGGCACTTTAATTATGCAAATCTTGGGTTTGTTTGTTTTAGATTAGGGGATAAAAAGTATAGCTTTGTGGAAATTGAGCAGAATTTAGGTCAATTTCACGCGTATATAGATTACAATATTTTCGTCGACACTAACATATTTCCTTTTGTAATTTAAAATAGAATCTATTTCGTATAGATAACAGTAACGTATGGATATAACCTTTTCACGGAAAAATAAACAAGTTTTGAAGGTTAAAAACGTCACATTCGGATGAAAAATTGGAAATCTTTTTATTCCTTCCTTAATCTTTTGAAATCCATCAAATGAAACTTTCAAAGTCATCCGAAAACAAGTTGGATGTCGAAGCAAAAGGGAAGGAAACTTTATAGGTGTTGTTCTCAAACATTTTTGCAATTCTTAAAAGTTTCTGCACCGCACACACATCTGTTTTAAATAGACTTTTCTGAAAACTTTTCGTAGTAATAATACGTATTCTTTTAAACACTTAAAATCTTTTCCGAGAACGAAATTTCTGAAGTATATAATACCGCCGGAGAAAAATTTTGTTTTTCAAAGCCGCGACTTTGAATAAAATTCTTTTCTCGAATCTCCCCCGCGGATATTCCGAGGAGAGATCTTGGGCAAAATTAGATGATTTGCATTTTAACACGAGTAAGTAATTTCCATGAAAATTCCATTACCGTTCGCGGAATGGCACCCTTTGGTAGACAATTATGAAGGAACACGGTTAAACTTTAAACTGCCAGTGCTCGGATAAAGCTTTTTTAAAAAAACAAAAAAAATTCGTAAAAGAAATTTTTCAGCGATTCTTCCGCGCGAATTTCCTCATTATGTCCGACCCTACGGCCGAGGTTCGACTTTCCCTACCGCAAAGGACATTCTTCCCTCGAAAGAATGCCTCGGAAATATTCCCTCGGCCTATCAGGGTCTGCGTGAATATACACGCACATTGCCCGCTGCGTCTCTCTCTCGCTGAATGTTATCTCGCGATCGCCTCGAGGAGCCGAAGAATAATCTAGGTGGTCCATGGCGCGTAACTGTATATAACCGTCCGTGGAAAATTCAAGTGCGGCTGTTTGTTTGAACAAGTCGCATTGGAAATTATTCGCTCGTCGAGGGGAAAAGATGTGCTCTCCGCGCTCCTCTCTCGAGACATATAATATGAATCGCGTTTGTTTGCTTTCAGCAAACAGACGTCGGGGCCTCTTTTTCGAGCGAGTCTTTCTCCGTGGAATGTTATACTCGATTCCGTGCACTCCCTCTCCTGCCGCGAGCCGCCGGAACATTATTATTTCGTATATATCGATTGCGAGACCGAAATTTTTTGTCGCGCCGAGCAATCACAATAATCGCCCACGGTTACGGTTAGACGACTGAGAAAATATTTTGATTGTCGGGCAATTTGATCGAACACCGATCGCCGTATAATACCGACTTCCCCAAGGGTAATCTTCAAAATTTCAAAGTATAATTTTATATTTCGAGAATTTATTTTTACTGCGCGCGAGCCGGAGTCTGGAGATCGTTTGTTTTCATTTCCCAAATATTCCGAACAAACTTCGGTTATATTTTTCTAACGAGGAATCACTGTTATTACTCCGCGGTAAACGAACGCGTGTAAAAGCGGGGCTTTACAGGGGGTTACAGGAACTTTTCCAATCCTCACCGCGTTTGTATACGTCGCTTCGCCCTTACACGAGAAACCAAACTTTATCCGGCCGCGAATCGCTTAAGCACATCTCGGATGGTTTCTTCTCTCGCTCGGATCACTTTCAAAGAGAAACGTCCTCGAATTCGCGCCGTTTTTCGGGCCACTTTCATTCCGCTCCATTTTTCCGCGCCATTCGTTCCGGCGCTCCTCTCCCCGGTGGCAAAATCGCTCCGGATTCCTCCTCCTCCGCTGTCAAACGCAGACTGGTAGCGCGGCCGCGGAAAATCGCCGGTATTACACATATACATCTATACAGCCAGCTCCGCGCTGGAACCTCGGCCTCTTTCTCTCTTTATCTGTATATATAAGATAAATACTCGGTCGCGTTGGGCAACTTTCATTGTGTCGTCCGCGCGGTGCGTTCACCTTTTTCCCGGGCACTCCGCCGCGCGGGCACTTTCTCGCCGAGCGACTTACAACTCGCTCGGCGATAGATCGGCACGCGCGGGGGTGAGCGATATATCGATTTCTCGCGGCGCATCGCCCGAACACGTGCGGAAGCAAGTCGCGGGGGGAGAGGAGCGGCTAATCTGGATAGCTGACTTTGAAAGGTTGCCACATGCACCGACCGAGCGAGGGAAACAACGATTTTTTGCGCGAACCTTGGAGAGCGGTAAATATTGTATATCGGGGAAATGCGTGCGAGACGAATGGGGGAACGTTTGTTTTCCGTGGAACGGGTTTTTGAAGTTTGATTAAAGAGAGCAGACGAGCTAGACGCCCGGCTGCGCTTTGCCAGAATTTTCCTGCTTCTTTTCCGCGCCAAAGTGGGCTCGAGGAATTAAGAACGCATTTGTCGGTGTACGGGTGCAGTTAGCGTTGTTTATCGAGGGTACTTTGTCTTTGTTATTGAACTTTCGAGCCGGAAACGTTTTGTATACGAAAGGTGGCAGTTTAGAGTGTAATTTTAAAAGGAATCGAAAACCTGTAAAAAAAAACGATGGCCTTTAATTGAAATCCAGTTTGTAAACAAATCACTCGACTCGACCTCTTTGCCAGTTCCCGTCGATCAAGCGTCGAGCGCTAAATACAGGTAAAATTAGCAGTCCAGTCGATTAGTCGACGATCCGAGCGTCGAGTTTTCACTGCCATTAGCGTAGCCGTCAACTTTCGAGCTGTCATTCCTCTCTCTCGGCCAACCCGAAAGTCCGGAAAATAAAAGAAAAGCCCGTCCTCGCCAAGCGCGTCTGCTTGGGGATCACTCTCTCTTCCTCGCTTTTCCCCGTCGGGCATCCGAGGGGAAAAAAGCGTCGCGCCTCGCGAGAAAAGACCGCCGCGCTCGCGGAAAAAGCCGCCTTCGCGCGCTTGTCTCTCGCACAGGTCTCGGGTTTAGCTCTCGCTCGCGGGGATATCGCTCGCGCTTTCGGTTGTTAACACCGAGCTCGCGCTCGGTTTACTCTCGAGCGCAAGAGAGAGAAAGAGAGAGAGTGGCGAACCCGAGGAGGGATAGAGAGACGAGCGGTCCAACGATCTCCTTGCTCGCAGAGGCTAGCTGAGGACTGGTTCTGCGGTTTCGCGCGAGTAAGACAGAGAGAGAGACCGGCCCGACGACTTTGGAGCTCTCCTTTGGTCTCTCTTCGCTGCACACACGTACACGCGCGAAACAGAGAAGGCAAACGCGGCCTGAAAGATAAGAAGGGAAGCAGCGGCAGCAGCCTGTGTACGTACGCGAGAGGACTCGACGGGGAGACTATAGGCTGTTATAGCATAACCTGGAGGGGAGAGGGGGAAAGAGAGAGAGAGAGAGAGAGAAGTGTCGGCTGGTACCGTTCCTCGGACGTACAAACCCGAGGCAGAGCGAGAGAGAAAGAAGAAAGCAAACAAGTACTGTTAGCTAGGCGAGCGAGCGAGCGAGAGAGAGGCGTTCTCCAGGCGAGCGCGCGAATTTCTTTGTGATGATCGTTTTCTAGCTGCGCTAAGCTTTTCGAGCCTGCTGCACTGCTCCACCTCCTCCTCCTCCTCCTCCTCCTCCTCCCTCTCCCTCGCGATCCCTCGCGCGTGTGCGCGCTCAGCTGCGCCGACGACGAGACCACGACAGGTGGACGCTCTCGAAAAATAGTTACCTCGCCGCTCTTAGCTCCGATGTCAACAAACAAAACACCTCCCTCGTAGCTGACGGGCTCCTCGGGCACTCGCGCACTGACAAAGAGACACACCAGGCTTATTGTATAGTGTACACACTGAGCGAGTAGCAATCCCGAAACTTTAGCGCGGCTTCACAGGTGCCGACAATCGACAACGGGGCGCGTAGTCGTCGCCCGGACGACCGACGGTGGTGCAGCCTGCAGCATCGCGCGCGCGTGCAGCTCTCTCTCTCTCCGCCGCGGCGAGTCGTCGTGCTGTGCCTGCAGCGCGGGAAGGGAACGCGCGCCGTGCCGACGCTCGCAGCTCGACTGGCCTGCCAGATTGGCCTGCTAGCGCGTCGCTCGCTCGGCTCGGCCGCTCTCTCGCTCTCTCCCCCCGCTCCTCCACCCGCGCAGCCTGTCCGCCTCCCGCGCACCTACCTCTCTCTCTCTCTCTCGCTCGCTCTCGCGCTGTGTAGGTGGTAGAGGCTATTGGCGAACGGCCCCCCTGCCGGCTGCATGCGCGAGCCCCCGACGAACTGCACCGGGAAAGGCCGCCCGTGACGCCACCTGCTGGGGCCCCCTTTTCCGGGAATTCTCTCAGGGGGGTGGCTTTCGCTCGCAGGTAGTTTTCCGGGCTTTCGGAAGGATGTGGAGGCTGCGCCCGGGGAAATCGGTTCGGCTCGGTTTTTCTGCTTATGGTCAGTTTTCGTAACTCGAGTGTGCAATAAACGTTGTGCGTTGTATTGCGGAAGCAAACAAACAAAAAATTATTGTGTACTTCTGCATTTAACGTCTTGAAAGTTTTTTTTACAATGGAAATTAATGTAAACTGTGAGATTTAGGAATTCGTAACGTGGAATCTTCGCATTTCTCTTTGCTTTAAACTAATTAGTTACATGATGAGGCAAGAATCTAACGATGATTCGATTGATTTTAATAATATACTTTATCAAATAAACGAATCAATCGAGAACCAATTGCTTGTTAATTTTTTACTTGTCTCAAACATTGAATGTTACAATTAAAACTCAAACTTTTATTTACTGTTACGTTCATTAATTACCGTCTACCTAATTTGCCAAGCTTGATTACTAATTTAATTTCAACGTCATTTGTAATCAATGGTACCGGAAACTTTTCTGAATCGAATTCGCTATTTAGCAACTTTATTTCACAAACGCGAATCCCTATTGTAAATGCTTGACTTACTTAGCAATTTCGTAATTTTTCTTCAAACTTGTGGACTTCTAATAGTAAATTTTAAATTAATGCTCTAACAATCAATAGAGTGAAAAAACAATTTATAATTTTTATTTTAAAAAAAGATGTTTTTTATTTTCTCTCGAGACCATTTAATTAAACTTTTAATAATATTACGAAAATTAAAGTCATTGTTCAGGAAAATATTAAAAAAACTTTGAAAATGTCCTTCTTTTTTAATATTCTATTAAAACGTTAAATTAACAAAAATAATACAATGCTATTATTCTGCATATTCTGAAATGAATTGGAGTTAGTTCTATAGCGCGCATCGAAATCTCTAACACCTTTTGCAATAGCATTCAATTTGTGTCGATAAAAATTAATATTTTTCTAACAAGTTTCGGGTGACCGCAATTTTTCTTAAAACAATTATAGATAATTTTAAATAAACTGTTTTCAAACCAGTTAAATAATATTATATAAATTTATTGCTTGTTTTATTTAGTATCAGATATTGTAGATTCATGAATTTAAAATTTAGTATGTAAATTTGGTAAATGAAAAACAAAAATTCATAAATCATAAATTTGTTTATTTAAATATTAAAATTTTTTGTATATAAATATAATACATTTTAAAATTTTACCTGTATATAATTAAAAAAAATACTTTTTAAATCATCAGAGAGATAAATATGCGTTGCAATAATTATAATATATTGCATATTACATCGATCCTGAATGATACAAATCTAAAACAGACGTACTGCAGACTGCAGTTGGTAAAAGCTAAACGTCAGTAAAAGTAGATAAAGTTCCATCTAGCGGATGCGTCGTGAAATAAATTAACCAGTAATTTATCCTGTATTTTATAATTTCATTACTCTTTCGATAACATTATTATTAGTAATATAAATATAAAATTTTATTCTATTTTATTAAACAAGATTATAATATTAAATTTTACTTATTAAAAAAATTATAATATATTTTTCTTTTTATAAGTATCAAAATAAAATAGTAACATATGATTTTGCAGAGAAATTGAAGAATTTCTTGAAATAAAAAATTTAATCTTAATTCTAATAACAATAAAAACTTTTGTAGTCTTATTAAATAAAAACCAATCGAACGTGTTTTCAAGTAAAATAATTTATAGAAACAAATTAAATTGATTTTTAATTAAATTAAAAATAGGATATTAATATTTACAATATTTTTAACATTGTTAAATACTATTTTTAGCATTATTAATAATAAACTTTGGTATCAAAAATTAATATACGCTTATATTAATTACATCATATTTAGTTGAATGTTTTGAGCCATTGCAATTAATTTTTTCTTTTCTAAGTCAAACTTTTGTTCTTTTAATTTTAACAGTTTTCTCTGTACTTCAAGCTCACTTTGGCGAATTGCCATCTTTTCTCTGTGTCTCCTTTCCTTTTTATGTTCAATTGAGTCAAAGTATCTTTTCATTTCTTCAAGAATCTTTTCAAAATAAACAGAGACAACCTTTGATGCTGAATCTTCTACATCTTTAGTAATTTGTGGATTACTACATACTGTTGATAAAGAATCATTTGTGTCAAAATTTTGTAAATTTTTAGATAAATCATTACTTTGCTTATCTTTTTGAACTACTGTATTGGAAGATTGGTTACTATTCTGCTCAGAAGTTACATTTGGTAAAATTAAAGCATATTTTGTTGAATTGCCTACTGGAGGATATTCACTTTCATCCAAATACACATTTTTCCTTTTTTCATGAAATATTTCATCCAATGCTCTTTTGTGTTCCCAGTGCCCATAGTGCTTCATTCGACCTGGCTTTTTTAACATTTCTCTTAATACTAAATTTTTATATTTTCGCTCCAAAACTCTCCATTTATTCTCACACTTTTGTGGACTAAAATAATAACCATGCTTCTGCATTTCTACAGAAATTGTTTCAAACATATCTCGAAGACTTCTCAGTCTGTATGATTGACCAACCATTGACCGATATTTTTTGTACTGGCTTATTAAACACGATGTAGCTTTGGATGTCCATAAATTAAAAACTGGATCAAAGGAAACGACTTCATTTTCTATTTGCTTGGCAGTTCCATTGTCTGAATGTAAATGACTAGCTGCTTCCTCTTCTTCAATATCAATTTCTGGGAATTCAATTTTTATTTCTACATCATTGGAGTCACCTAAAATTATAAAATGATAAAATTAAAGTTTTGTATTCTTAAAACTGCATTATAAAATTTTAATTTTAATTTAAAAATTTTCATTTTGAAATTAACAGATGGCAATAATCTTTTTTTAAATGTTAAAGTAATATGAAGCAAAATTGCATCAAATAAGATAACTAAAAATTATCTTTGCACATTTAATAACAAATTGCGTCATGCAGGTATTTTGTAAACTTAAATTATTTTGCAACAGATATAGAATTAGGCTGTTTTAATAAAAAAATAAATATTGTTCATTTTTACGAAAATTTTTTACAAAATTCAAAAAATTATTTCGAAAAAAATTAAAATTTTTTTTAAATAAATTAATTGTTGACATAAATTTTACATAATGAGTAAAATTATTAAAACAATATTAAAAATAATTTGTTCCTTGGTTATAAAAAAGAAAGTAATTAATTAAACAGTTTTAAAATCACTCAGCAGATTGTTTGAACGCGAAAGATTATCCTTAAAACATAACCTTTATAATAATTATTACCACTTAAAACAGGCTCTGAAACTTTATCCATGAATAATCAGTAATTTTTTTAAATTTATACTTTAAAAATTTATTAGTAGTTATAAAAGATCAGTTTTTAAAATTTATTTTCTGTTTTAAACTTTTTTACTTTAACAAACACTTCCAAACAATCACCGCACCACCACTTGTGGTTCCAAAACAATGCGTTATCAGTCAACACTTGTTCGAATTTCAACAATGAGTACACTCCTCATAAAAAGTTAAATTAAAACTTTGTCAACGGGATTGCCAACAAGTGCTAGTATCCGTTAAACTGTGCGACTTGACGTCTCTTGGCAACTGCGTTTTTGCAATATGAATAGACGATTGCGTAAGGTTCAGTATTTATTGGATGGCATTCGTTCGCGGACAACTACGGGCAAAGTTATGCTTGCGAAGCAAACTTGTTGCAAACAGGTTCTAAACTATAGAGTTCCTCTTCTCATTCTTTAGGTTGGTAGTAGTAGCAAAACAATAGCCAGTGACGTCAGCCTCGCAAGCCATCAACTTGCTAGTGCGCGTGCGTGATAAGAGGCGCCAAATTTGAATTTCTTACCAACTTAGGCGATTCAAAGTAGATAAAATGCGCATCTGAATTTCTGTTCAAAAGAAAAACTAAAAAATTAGAAAGAATTTTGTTCGTAAAGAAAAAATTCGGAAGATTGAAATAATTTTTAACGATTAGTATTTAAACAATTATTTCTTAGTCATTGTATTATTATCATTTCAACATATCACGTTGTTTAAAAGTGTACATTGAACATATAAACATTTTATGTAACAATTTCAAAACGTAAAATAATAATTTCCATTATAAAAGTTCAATTTGTGCTTTTCAGTATCTGTAATTAATATTTGATCATTTTTAATACATTTTTAAAAAGATTAGTTATAATTTAAGTATATGTAAATGATTCAATTTAATAATAACAAAAGTTAATTGTGTTAAGCTGATACTTTGAACAATGACTCACGTAAATTGTCAATATCTGCAAACAAAAAAAGTTTTTTCAGAACACACGATATAAAGCATTTGCTGATTTTTTTAGCTATTTATTCAATTGAATAATGAAAACTGCTTTTTATCTGCAGCCCTCAAATCAATCATTTCCAATTTATTACAACGACAGCTGTAAACTCATCATTCGTTATACCAGCTCTAAGCCAGCAAGTAAAAAAAGCATAATATTAATATTCATCGTCCGTAAAATAATAATAAACATCCATATAAAGCTACATGGCGGATCAAAAGCCATATAACCCAGCAACCCCTAGGAAGCCAAAAGGCTCTAGGCGACAATTTCCTCCCCCCTCGCTTTCAGCGAACCCCGTCGGCAAGTGCTCTAACACACTTGCAGGGGAACCTGTCATGCTCACGCACACTCTTGCGCAGGTGATATTCGAATTCGCGAAAGGACATACCCCCCGCCCGGCAACACCCACACAAGCTCGCGCTGCTCGGCGCGCAGAGGCAGGCTGGCGTTCGCACTCGAGACTTATCACTTGACTGCAGTCGGCAGCGGTGCGCGAAAAAAGCTAGGCGGCTGCGCAGGAGCTTGGCCGAGAAAGGGGGAAGGAACGAGGCGGTAGAAAGATGGACCAGAAGCCGCGACTAGGAGGCGGCTGCGTTTCCCGCGAGCAGCTCCTCCGATGACAAGTTCAAGTGCGCGGATCGCCTGGCAAGACGAGTCGTCGTGGTTTCCTACCACCTCCAGTGGCCCACAACACAGTCTGTCGCCACCGCTGTGTACTACCACAGAGCTGTACAGTTCATCCTGCCCCAGCTATCAACAATAACGCCGCGGATTAAATATGTATCAAAAATGAAGAAGAACTGGAAATTCGCCAGTGACTACACCCCGAAATCCCAGCTGTGACTGCACTCTGTGCGATATATACGATAATCAAAATGGAAATGGAATTGAAATAGAAAGTTTTATTGGAGCCGAGTGCGTCGGTGTAGTTAGAAGGAGAAAGAGAGATAGAGAGGTATGTGTACATTGTATTTTTCTCTGGCAGTATAGTGTGTGCGAAGGGGATCGAAAAAGAGAGCGCGCTCGGCTGCTGCACCGCACGTCCGCACACTCGTCCGAGAGAAAAAAGAGCTAGCAGAGAGCGAGAGAGAGAGACAGCGCGAGGAGAGGGGCAGAGAAAGGAGAGAAAGGGAGAGGCTCCGCGGCGCTCGGCTCTGCTCGCGCTCAAGAAGATGGCTTCCAGCGGCAGCAGCAGTAACTGCTCGCCGGCGCCAGACCAGACGACTTTGGCGACGAGTCCCGTCGCCGATGACAGCAACGTGCCCCAGTGGAAGAGGGAGCTGATCCAGCGACGCAGGCAGCAGCAGCTGCAACAAGGCAAACCCGGCTTCGGCGGACTCAGGTCGGGCTGTACGGCCGCCGCAGCCGCCAGTACCAATACCACTACTACTACTACCGCTGGCGGGGCCCGTGGTGGGGCTGAAGCGGCGAACGCGCCATCGCCGCTCGGTACCAGCGGCATAACGTCGTCGACCCCGGCCGACGATGCTGCTCTCTTCTCGATAACGAATAGTGCCGGCTCGGATATGCGACTCGACGCGGCGGCGGACGCTGCTGCTACTTCGCCCGCAGACTCGCCTAGTGAACTCCTTAATAGCAGAGTGCCCGCCAAGTGCTGCAGGTCAGCTTCCAAGGAAATGCTGGATATCGTCGAGCTCTCCAAGATGAGGAACAATACCAAGGCGGATGTTGCCAGGCAAGATGATTGCGAGAGTGATAGCTCTGAGGAGTTACAGTATGGCCCTGGCATTGTGCACAAGCTCAGAAGCAAGTACTTGAACATGACCCTTAGGGAGATGAACAAGAACCGAACATGTGTATCAGGCTTCAGGAGGGCCACTAGCTTGGAGGATCTGTTGGACCACAAAGAGGATAGTGCTGAAAAAACCAGGAGATATGCCAAAAAAAATGTTGCTGGTGCCGCTGCCAAAGTGGAGAGGTACAGAAATGCTGCCAGGGGCAATGAGAGCATGAAAAGAGCCAGAAGTGTCGAAACTTTGATGAGGTGCAATTCTTCTCCAGAGGATTCTACTCAGAATCACATGAGAAGCATTGTGTCCAATGTATTTAAGCAAGAGAATGACCATATTATATTGGTGGACAGGACCACTGTCAAAATAGAGAATCGCCTTCTGGATAAGGATAGACTGAAGCCCATCAATAAGCCCAAGAGAATAAAGCCTGTGCTGGCGGAAACTGAAAGACCACCGCCAGATCTAGTCAAAACTACCATGCGCATTTTTGAGAGTTCTTCTGTTAAAAAGCTGAAGCCCAAGGGTGAAGTCGCAGCAAAAGTTGCTACTTTTAAGACTATTAACGATACTTTCAAGGCTCAAAACCAAAAGAAAATACTTCCAAAGCCACCTCTGCAGCCAAAACCCTTTGTTAATGGCAACTCCAAGCTCTCAACTTCCCCAAGAAAAATAATATTAACGCAGAAACCTACTGCTGAACTGATTGAAAAACAGAATAGTCAGGAGCATCATAATGAGGGTGTTATTACAGAGCCAATAGTTCAGTCTGTCTCTTCTGTGGTAAGCAAATTCCAACAGATTGAGAAGTCCTATTCTCCATCTTCATCACCAGAGCCATCTTTCAACAAAGTAAAGTTCTCTCCAGCACCAAGCCCAGAGCCTTCAGTTGTTAAGACAAAAGTGTCTTCTTTAGATTTAAAGTCACCCACAGTACCAATTCCATCTCCGAGAACATCACCTCCAAAGGTTCAATCTCCCTTGTCTCCAAAACCAGAAGCTGTTAAGCAGCCTTCTGTTTTTGTACAAAAACCAGTTTTGAATTCCACCCCTCTCTCAAATAAATTTGAACAATCTAAACTCTCTTCAACTTCAGAGATATCTAAAATTAATCTAGAGCAAGAAAATGAGGAGTCTTTTACTGAACAAACAAAAGAAGTTTCAGGAGAAGTTGATAATCAAAACTTAGAATCAACACTAGAAGTGTCTAAATTAAGTGATTCTCCAACATCTTCTGTATCATCAACTGTGCTTGTTGAAAGTTTTGAGGAAGCTGCAGAAGTAGTTGACAGCCCTAGAACAGTTTCAAAATCCGCTCTGGATAATATTAGTAAAGCAGGAATGACGGTGCAGTTTAGTTTCAGTGAAAATCCATCCATTAAAAATTATTTACCTCGATCAATGTCTACTCCAGAGCAAGCTGGAGATAAATCTTTTGAAAGTGAAAATGCACCAAAATTGGCAGAAGCAAAGAGTAAATCTTATTCATTAGAAAGTCCAATTGTACCCTCTGAAATCATACCAATATCAGCTGAACTGTCTCCTACTAAGCAGGAGAGGCTTCTCTCTGAGAGTTTTGATGAAATTATTTATAAAGAAGAACATCACAGCGTTGAAAATAAGCCCATTGGTGCTATTTCAAGCTTAAGCCTTATTAGATCAACGACTACAACTACCTATTCTCAAGGTAATGAATCGAAAACAATCAGAAGTCAAAAATCAATTGAGTCCAACTCACCTCCACAAAAACAAATAGGTATAATACGACCTCTGGTTTCTACAAAAACTCAACTGCCACAGCAAAATCTTAGCAATAGAGAGATTGAGAAGAACCTGATTAACAGGGCTAAGAGCATTGAACAGCCCACAAAAGTAGTAGTGAGTTTAAAAAGTGCTGATGAAATTCAACCAGTGAAGAAGAACAGCACCAGCGGTGGTCTTTGGGATTCCAAAGTCGTGCCATGGAATCAGCAAAACAACACTATGGTTTTCAACTTCAGCAACAGGAAAGATGTTCCAGATTACATAGAAAACGACGGTTTAATTATCAAGAGGAAGAGAGATAAACCAAGGGTAAGAACATATTTCCTATCATATCAAACTAAATATTATTATTCATTCTGAACACAAAATAATGAATGTATTTATAAACTTTGCTCATTTATTTTGTAATTAAGTACCACGTATCCTCATAAATATCAAATTTCAACTAATAATAATATTTTACAGTTAATATTAAAATTCAATCCTTATAATCGACGAGAGTAAAACGTCAGGCTTTGAAGAACTGGTTTGTTCATCGATAAATTTATCACTCCAGCCAGCTTTTTCAAAAAGCAGCAAAAACGCAGAAAAAAAAAGACTGTTGCCTCGTCTGCTTTCAAATAATGACGGCGCGGAGAGTCGAGAGCGCTCTGTTTGCGCAGCACGGGAAAAGGAAATTGTCCTAAATTAATTTTATGAGCGAAGATTCGCGCCGATGGAACGGATAACTTGTGAACGTTCCGCGACACGGTTTACAATTTGTTGACACTACGGAAAGTGGCACGTTACTTTACGCGGAATCTCCAGTGTCGGCGCATACTTTCGACTCTCTCGATTCCGCGAGATTTGCAACTTTTCTTTACGAAAACCTCCGATTGCGCAACGCTCCTTTTGAATCTACCCGCAGAAAGCAGCCCGATCGAACAGAGAATCTGCAATTAAGCGTGACAATCGTCCGCCAAAGCAGGAAGTCGCAATTGTTGCATTTCGAGCGTCACTTCGTTATTATACGGACAGCATCAATTAAAGGCTTCCCCTCCCCGACTGTCAGCGAGGGACATAACATTTTTGTACGCCTGATCGATTGAAAAGAGACGAGGAGAAATCGTGCGGCGTCCCATTCGAATCCGGGGACTAACTCGAATGAAAACTCGTTTGTCGCGCCGGAGTTTTGAGATTTTTTCCGTCAGATTTCTCTCCGGGAATGGAGAGGCAAAGAGTCTCGAGCGCTTTGCATTTCGTCTCCTCAACTGTAAACCGCGCGAACCGACTTCTTACTCTCTATTTGTTTGCTGTTCTAGCGATTTTATGGTGGTAGTGAAACCGGCGCTCGATGCTTTTATTGCGGCCGTTTCGATATTTTTCGAAATCCCCAAAGTGTCTTTCGTTAATTATGACTTTACTGCCTCGGAAGTTTGAAAGTTGGAATTCGATAGGATTGGTAGCGTTTCCAACAACAAAAATAATGGTTGATGGAAATACTCGAGTTATAATAGTATTTGTGAATATTTCATACTTCGGAAACGAAAGATTTTAAAGTAAAATATTATACCGTTTGAAATAATTCTATTCATTCGAAAAAATTCCTGTTTTCGCTCTAAAGATTTTAAAGTAAAATACATACCATTCGAAATAATTCTATTCGCTAAAAAAAAAAAAATTTGCAGTTTTCGTTTTGAAAAAAAACTGCATACTAACTCCCCATTTTTTCTCCGTGACACGTAGATTCTAATAAAAACACGCAAGTCGTTAAATAATTATTCCAAGCACCGACGTCTAAGAGTCCGCTTGAAATTCTCACTCCAGCATCGACGAGCGCAGCGGAGTTTTCCATTGGGAGCCTTAAAAATCGGGCGCTTTCAATGAGCGAGAAAAAGAAGAGAGAAGAAAAAGCAAAGGCTCGCCTACGCGCATAAATTAATAACGTCACGGATCCCAAAAGCTTCCCAGGCACGCGAAGAGTCAATGAGCCCTGAAAGGTCCGCCGCTCGCCTTTCAAAATCGTTCTCGTTCTACATCCGCCGGTCCTCATTCCTTATTATATCATCAGCAGCAGCTTTTCCTAGCCTCGATATACAAAATGCCCGCGGAGTTTGTACTAGTGAAAAAAAAAACCAAAAATTGGGCGCGTGCGCTCGAAAACAAGCAGCGCGCGCGGTTTACGTCGCTGACTCACCGGCAACAGATAGGATATCAGTTTAGAATTCGCACCGATCAGATATCGACGATATACGATAGATCTCGCGCCGACGTTATATTCCTACGTGTTTAGGACAGACAACTTTGCCGAGGCTCCGAACGTTTACAAAATCCATCCGATCCCAAACAGGTGTATTTAGAACGCTCGAGAGAGGCTAAAGGCGCGCGCGAGCAGTGGCTCGATAACATAAGCCGCGCGCTTCGGCGTATTATACTCTTTATCGCCGCAATTTTTATTTTCCGCGTACCAGATTAGGGGCGTAATCTTGACTTTATCGGGTACGGCGCGCGGCTACAATGGTCGATAGGGATAAGGAAAAAAAAGAAATAACACCGCGCTCGTTAAAACTCTCAGCTTTATGTAATAAAAAGGAGCTCGCGCTCGCGCGGACGCGCTGAAAATGGAAAAGAATGCTCGCCTCTCGCTAAAATAGGCAAAAGAAAGAACGGCTGCTGCTCCGCCGCTGCTGCTGCCGCTGCTGCTTTTTTGCCGAGCAACTTCGCGTGCTAAAGAATCGAAGCGCGCGATTAGGAAATGATCTAACGACTCTCCGGCGATAAATTTGAAAATGGTCGTTAAAGCGCGCCTGCGCCTTTTACAATATATATTTTAATAAAATATGCCCCCCATCCCACCCATGGGGGGATGGCGGGGGGCAGTTTACTGCCGAGTTTTTCCGCAGAGGAGTAATTACAAGCCCGAGTTGTTTATACCCCGATAAATTCCGCGATTTCCTAATTATCGGGAGTAGGAAAAGCGCATTTTTTTTTCCCTGTTGCGACAGGCGGCAGCGATTGTTCGGCGACTTAATTACTTTCTGCCCGCGTAAAAAAAGAGAAAAAAACTGGCTTGAGCAATCCGTCGCTCTTTTTCGGGGGTATAAATATCGCTTAATAATTCATAGTAAGTCCAGCACGCAGATAACGGCGCTGTTCGTCGAACGCATCTGTTACGTCAGATCTCTCTTGCAGCGAGAGACGCTATCTTTCGAAAAAGAGCTTTGGCTTCCCACAATAAACAAAGGGATTCGTAGGCTCAATGATCGCTTCTTTTGCATAGAGAAAGAATCGCGCTTTTCGCCGAAAGGATTGAGCCAGCCGGTTCTCATGCAGAAATTCAAATATCCGCTTAAATGGAGCGATCGCGCGCGAGAGAGAGAGAGAGAGAGAGACGGGTTACGAAATGGAGCCGGGCGCGCGTAAAGGGATTAGCGCGAAAGCGATCACGCACTGCGAAAGAAAAGAGAACGCCGGAAGCAGATAAGAAACGGTGGAATAAATGGACAGGAAGCGGACGCTGAAATTCATATTACGAGAGAGTCCGTGAGAAACGCTGCCCCAAGTTCATTGCCACTTTGCATTGTGCGCGTACACACGTTCGAGAGCCCATGTAAGCGTATTTGTTAGGTCTAAATTCGATTTGCACCTCGGCGCTCTCGCTGATAAGTAGAACGAGGCTCCGTTCGCTTCTCCACCTTCTTTTTTCGAAGCTTGCCATTTTTGACTCGTGAATATTTCATGAGTTATGGATCGCCGCCGTAATTTGCGACTTTTTCGAAAAAAAAAAAAAAAAAAAAAAAAAAAAAA
>UCOL01003773.1:0-17358 GCA_900474335.1 Ormyrus nitidulus | reverse complement strand
ATCTATCTATCTATCTATCTATCTCTCTATCTCTCTGAGTTTTGTAAATAGTGTGAGTGTATGTATGTGTGTAAATAGTATAAATAGTCTTAGATTGTGACTGATAGGTATTCTAGTCATAAATTAAGTATTTGTAACCGAGAATTTTAACTCATCTGTGAGCATTTATGTGATATCACTAATTTTAAGAATTTTGACTTACTTATAGTATTACTTAGTATTAGGATGACTGTGATATCATGATGTGCAATATTTTTATTTTATTTTTATTTTATTTTATTTTTCTTTTTACTTGACTTTGTATTTTTATTCCTACTTGTATTTTTATTTTTACCTGCTTACAGTATTTTCAAATCTTTTGTACTCGTTACAAATAAATGAATATCTATCCATCTCTCTCTCTCTCTCTATCTCTCTCTCTTAGCTCGATGTTTTTCAAGATGTTCAAAGTTATTAATCTTTATAGGGACGGTGTTGCATGTATAAACTACACCGGATTATTTTCGGTTTTTCGATCTCTGTGGGTACATTTTAGCACTAATAAGCAAGCAATAAGTAAGTTTCTTAGACTTCTGCATACAATTGTTGATAAACAATCACTTTGCAAAAAATACTATTTATGTCTAACTATTACTATTAGATCTAGATTATTTAGTTGCATTTGTGTTTGTTCCAATAAAGCAAGTAGGTTTAAATAGTTCAGCTCTTCTTTTTATTTTCTTTCCTTTAAACTGTTTACATTTCTACAGGAAAAGCTTCGGACCTTGACTATCTCCAAGTCAACCTTTCTTCTCCTAGTTCCTTTCTTAAAGTAGAATTACCCTGTAGTCCTTGGCAGAAAATATACAAAACTTCTAAATAGTTAAAGCCAGAACAAAGTAGATTGACTGCACGTACTCTAAGCCCTACCCTCACCCACATATCAAAATTTACTGAAGCTTCCCAGGATATTAGGAGGAACAGTAGCCTCAAAAATATTCAAAGCATCGTCTACAAAATTTATGCTGGGAATATCGCATACGTCGATAAGCTGTTAATATAGCTTAGCAATGAAACGCGCAAACGAGCGCCCGAAAGAAAGTCGCAGCTTGATGTAAGTGAAACGATTTAGCGCGATAATCATGGATTTGATGTTTCCGAGCCCTTAATCGGATGAATTAGCCGCTGAGTCGTAAAAGCGGCCGGCACTCTCGTACCGGTTGTAACGGCGTATACGCACAGAGGGCTAATACGCGATCGGCTGTTTGAGCTTTCATGCGCGCGGGAGCTAATACGCAGTCTTCTCCTGCTGCAACTCTCCTCTCTCCCCAGAACGAATCATAAATTTATAGCAATGAAAATAGATTATACACGCCGGACTGGGGCTATTCGCGCCGAGCGCGGGTTTCCGATTTGCGCGCAAATTAATTTGCCTTACGGATTGAATTTCGGCTTTGCTCGGGCACGTACCGCGAATATTCGCGCGGGCAGATCACGCGCCCGGATCCTTTACGATGCCCCTCCCCCGCCGATAGCCCCCGTCGATAAATGAATTTCGTATTAACCGGCTATCGCCCCAATATTTATGGCCGATATGTAAAGCTGCTGTTCATTTGATGGGCTTTCGACGCGGGCAAGAACACGAGTCCGCGAGCTCATTATGCATTTGCATTCATTATCTAGCCGGGCGCGCGAGCCGCCGGGTTCATTATTTACCGCGCAAGTGTGCGCGCGCGAGTTTTCATCGTAGGGGCCCCGCGCGCTTTGTTTTTCGACGAGAGCCGACGAACCTTGCTGATTCCCGCCGAGCAAACAATTTCTCATCCGCGACTTTTATTGCTGGAAAATTATTCTTCGATTACACGGCAATTCGTCGGGTTTAATTAAATTTTTCGCGCGCGAGACGCGCGCCTGCGCAGCTGGAATTTCAACCGGTGCGCGAGTGATACGTCGAAGTATAGGGTGCAGCGCGAGATAAATACAATGTAACGAGCACGTTTTTGGAAGCGAAGCCGAGTGTGCGCTTCTTCCCGGTTTTATTGCGCGAGTTTGCAGTGCGACTCTCCGAGGGCGCATATAGGTAAAGGCGAATGGAATCCTGAATAAACGGGCTCGAAAATAAGCTCGCTGACCCGAAAACCGAGAGCGCGGCCATTTTTTTTTTTTCCGAGAGCCCGTCCCGAGGAATTTCGGTACGATATCCCCTTTGAAAGTCGACTCGTGGCAAGTAGAATCAATAATGAGATCGGGGGGACCAAAGAAGAGTCGGGGTTTGATCCGCCGTTCATAACACTGAGAAAAGGAGGCTGCAGCGCGGGGGCCGACGTCACATACCGATATCCAAAGGATAAGGTAAGGAGTCGCGCATATAGATATACTGGAAGCCGGTCGAGGCCGGGCTATAACGGAGCCAAATAAACCTGGAAATGCGAAAACAAATCTGCTTTGAAGTCGAGGCACGCCGGCGCGCCGGCAGATATTAACTTTTTTAGATTCCCGGCGTGAGCGGCATACGGGACACGTAAGAAGAGCGCAAGGAGCCGGCCACACATATGAGAAGCATAAACCACGAGGATAGCGCAATGCAAACTCATTGTGTCCTTCCCCCGTTCGACGCTCCGTCGAAGTTTAACAGAGCCTGGAAAGATTATTCCGCGCTTAATGCACCCAAAGTTTTCGTTCGCTCGTCCGAATTATGTATTTATAGACGGGTTGGCGGCTTTGTGCCGCGGGCCGCCGGCAAAGATAGTCTCTCTCTCTCTCTCTGCGCTCTCTTTTTATTTCCCCGGGGCGGTTATAAAAACCAGAGTGACGCCGCCGCGACGACGAGACAAACGCGTCAGCCTCGAGCGTATACGACTCCTCCGCTGCATGCTCGAGGTTATATTGTGCGTGCGCTCGAACGTCTGCGGCGCGCTTCTTCGCTGTAAATTTTCCCGACTGTCGGCTTTGGCGCAGGCGCTGCTGCGCTCTCTCCGCTCCATAATTTAGCCTCGCCGAACATTCACTTGTCCCTGTCCCTCTCTCTCGGTCTCTCTTCTGCCTTGCAATATCTTACTGCGGCCGGACACGTGCACTTAATAATTCGAAAGCACTTTGCGTGCGCTTTCGAGCCCCCGCGGTATGTGTACTTTTAATCCCGGCGCAGAGAAGAATTACTTACGCCGATGTGAATTGCTTTTAACTCGAGGAAAAATTCGGTCGAGTAAATAAGGCTTTTTAGGCGCCGCGAGAGAGAGGCTACTGTTCAACGCTCGACGAGCGCATTTTAATTTGCAAAGAGCTCTGGCGGGAACTAATTTGGAAACTGACAGATTTGAATGTTATTAAACTTGATTATTTACTATTAGTGGCTTTTAATAATGATAATAATATTTATTATTGATGGCTTAATGCATTCGTCGAAAGCAGTTTCTTGGAACAGGGCGTCGCTCAGCTTGGAAATCGGGAACGCGCGGACAAAGAATGCGAATAAAATCGTGTACGAAAGTAATAGCATTTTTCGATTCCGCGTCCATCGTACTCATACACTGTCGGAGTAAAAAGCATCGGATAAATATGAAACTGGCTCGTAAACATTTCCTCACGGCTTCCGTTTAGAATGAAACAGAAAGCGCTCGTTACGCCGCCGTAATAACAACGCGGAGAGGGCCGCGAGAGAGAGAGAGAGAGAGGGAGCAGCAGCAGCTCGCGCATGACTAAAACGCGCAAATCAGCAGTTTAGATGGACAGGAATGACTGTTGTCGCGCGATACGAACGAAGAGAGTAGCGAACGAGGTCGAGGCTTCGGCGGGGGCGGGGGAAAAAAAAGCGACGCCCGATGTACACCGGGCGCATATATCCGTCAGTCATAAAGTGCCCGCGTCAGCTGGAAATCGAAGAGCGCTACGTGCCTCCAGTCCGTATCAGTGCCTGGCCGCGTCGGATTTATTTCGTTATCTCGATCGGGAGCCAATTTGTCCGCGGCTCTCTCTGACTTTTCGATCGGGGGATCTCGCGCGCTCGACGCTCCGACTGGCTGCATTCTCGAATCCGGGAACTGCTGCGCGAACCCGCGATCTTCCTCTTGGGGGTGGGGGGGATGAATCTGCCGGCCGTTTGCCTAAGCGATTGCGTAATGAAATTACCGAGTCCGTGTGCTGCGCCGCGGCTTTGAGCGCCATTTATAATCGATTCTTCGGACTCCCCGCTGTTTGCAGCTAATTTGAATGCTTCGCGGGGGAATTAATGCGAGTGGCGTTGAGTTCGCGCAGAATTTTTCCCATCGGGGCCAGTAGTTCGATTCGCGATGCAGAAATAAGTTTATATGTACGATGTGAAAATACAGCTCGAATATTAAAGTTAATGTCAATATTTGATTTCTTCTGCAAATTAATATTATTATATGTTTGTTTTTATAAATTTGGACCGATAATTGGATTTGATACTCGAGCGTTTATTAAATTATTTTCTGACCCAATAATTTCAGAGCATCCATATGGGTAAACACACTCAATTTTCTGATAATTTAATTTTTTAATTTCTCAATAGCGATGAAGCTAAGAGCTTGGCAGTAATATTATATAATTTAATTTCAGAGTTTTTTATTTTTTACAGCTATCGATATCAAATTTTAAATATAGAGAGCTTATGAATGATTTACAGGCGACTGAAAAAAATCTCTTAATCCACCTAAATTTAAACGAAATGCCACTGCTGCAACCGCAGATGTGTATATTTCAGAATATACAAATTTGTTTGAAATTCCTGCTTTCTATTTTTAATAAACATTTTTCTCCTTAGATCTCGTCATCTACCTAAAGCGCACGTCAGATATTTAAAGTGATTTCAGAGTTTTTACTACAGTTATCAATATTAAATTTTAAATAGAGTTTATGAATGATTTACAGGCGACTGAAAAAGTTAATCTCTTAATGCACCCAAATTTAAACGAAATGCCACTTTCGTTTGAAATTCGTGCTTTCTATTTTTAATAAACATTCACCTTCGTAGATCTCGTCATCTATATCAAATATTAAAAGTGAATACGATCAAACATCGAGCCAAACTGTTTTCACCAACGCAATAAGAGCTTTTAATGCGACATTATTAAATTTTCGTCGCCTCCGCCGCGCCGTCAACTCCCCCTTCAGAGTATGGATTTACAAAGTCCTCGACGAGAGGAAGATCGCTGGGAGTAGACGCGATTAAGCCCCAGTCGATTCCGCGCGCCTCGTAACTTTTCCATTATAATATCGGGACGAGGAACTCGACTTTATAATACAAGCATCGCGCTCGAAATCTGCCTCTGCATCGAGCGCAACGCGATCGCGCCTCGATGTATCGGAAAGGCAGGCGGGCAAGCTTTTCTTTCCGATAATAAATTGCGCCTCTTTTTCATCGCACCTGCCGAGAGAAAGAGAGAGAGAGAGAGAGAGAGTCGGTAATTTTCGTTTCTTGCGCGATTTATGGGCCGCTCGCGCCTGTCTGGATTCATTAATTTCTGCAGCGCGGCGCGAGCCCACTTATTTTTGTTTAATCGCGCGTTTTCATTAAACGAGTTATTGCCCTCCGATGAATTTGACTAGACTGCCGGCAGCAAATCATTATTACTTCGGGCAACGGGGATAGACGCATTTATTTTGCCGCTTATAAGCGTATTAATTCAATACCGCAGCTTTCGCTTCTAATCTTATTAAGCGCCAGTATTTAATCAATTGTATCGAGAGTCTAAGCCCTTAAGCTTCCCCTTTTTATCTGCTTAGCTGCTGATATAAAAGCTCGCCATCAAAAATTCACGAAGATCGTTCACCGTTTCCCGATGTCTCATTAAGCAGATTTAACGTGGATAAGATCGTATTAGCATTATAATTAAGTGCTTTTCCCCCGGAATTTTTCTACTAAATACTGGGAATGCAATTGACACTCGAGGAGTAACAGGTTGATACTCTTGTATGCGGAATGAAGTGGCGACCCTCTTCTGCTCGCTTCGCGAAATATATATGCGAAGTGGAGCGGCGAGCGTCGAGCGTGGAATTTGCTGCACGCAGCAGTTGCTTTGCTTTATATATAAAAACTGTTTTGATAAAGAAAAAAAGAGAGAGCCCATTAACCTCGACGACTCAATTATTTCTCTTTTCCCCGCGAGCTCCTTTTAGGCCCACAATAAATATCCGCTCCTCGGATGGAAAATGAACAACGGAGAGGAGAGGACGAGGCAGAGCGTAATAAAAAGCTTTTTACGACGGACGAATTAAACTTTCTCCGTTTCGCTCGACAAAGGCTCGCTTCGATCCTCCGATGCTGGCTTCTCCGGAATAAGAAAATTAAAGTCGCCGAAAGCGTCGCCGCCCGCCCTCGTTTCTCGATCTCTCAAGGAAAACACATCGACGCGGAGCTGCCGCTAAAATACAAGAAAAATAGACAAAAGACACGTATGTACGACGAAAAATGTGAAATGGAAGGAGAGCGGGTAATTTCCGCGTAAAAGCTGTACATCGAGCAGCGAGATAAACGCCGCGCGCCAAGAAAAATGCAATGTCCCTTTAAGTCCTCGGCCCTCTGCGCGACTCCCTGTAATAGCCTCTCTCTGTCTCTCTTTTCTTTGTGCCGCTGCATCTCCTCGCGACGTCTCCTCGAGCTGCTGCTCTCTCGAGAGAAGAGCGACCGAGGGCTTCTTCTCCGCGCCCACTTGTCCTCCTACGCGCGCGGGAGAGCCGGCCGATCGACCGGAACGGCTTCCAAAGCCTACAGATTTTCGAGATCGCTTTTTCATCGCGTGCAAGGACGCGGCGAGCGTATCGCTAATCCGCGGCTTGATCGATCGCCGCGCGGATGAGATATTGATATAAGTTTCCCCGGCTAAAATTAGTTCGGAATTGAACGCGCGGCTCTAGACGTCGGTGTGTTTTAGGTGATCAGCCGATTGATGTTATATATATATATATATATATAAGCCGGGCTGCATGTTTTTGAAATCAATGTTATTATTAGAGAGTTCATCGCATATATGTGTGCAATATTTGCCGTATATAGAATCAGTATCGCTGATATAATTGAAACTGAACGAATTAAATTTCTAATTGCACACGGGTCAGTTTCATTTTTTTGGGTTAAATATTCATTGAAATGGATATTAATATGTTTTTGCCGGAAATTCTTCCGTCGCTTCATTTAGCAAACAAATTGGACGTTGGAAATATGTATGGAAAAGCACAAAATTCAGCAGCAGCTTTTACATTCGAAATGAAATTTTAAGAAAGAGCACATAGTGCACTGATATATGTATTTTACAAGCCGGCTTACGCCAAGAGGTGGAACCGCGGGAGAAAAAGTTGTAAAATATATATACCGAAAGAAAGAAGTAATAAAATGTCTATACATTTCGTTTTGTGAATGTAAAATGGCTTTTGACATAGTTCGCCGCTTATACACATATACCTCCTAACCGCAATGTTTCGCATAAAAACGCCGCGCGCCATTGGATAAAGTTTTTGAAATTGAATGCGGCGCAGCGCCGTATGAATATTCCAGCTCCCGAGCTGAAAAGATCGCTCGAATTAGCATCGGGAAAGTTTCGGATTTAAGCCGCTCAAAGAAATCCATATAATACCTGAGAGTGCGGGCAGCGGCGGCGGCGGTGTTCGTTCACCGGGGGGACAAGTTGGGTTTATCGATCGTCCGGCCGCGGCCGGTCATATTGCCGCGGCCAAAGTTTAAAAGTTTATACGCTGCCCGGCAGCCGGTAGGTCAGAATCTTGCCGGCGTTTGTACAGAGGGGGAGAGCCCGGTTAAGAGTGGTCTCTTGTTTCGTCCCGATGTAAATGCCCAGGCGACGTATATTTGTTTAACGATCCTTCGAGAGAGAGGGGCTCCCTCGAGGCAACGGTCTCGGTCCGCTGCCCCCGAGCATTTACCGACGATTATGTTCGCGCGCTCGTGCAGCTGAGTGGCCAGCCGGCGCGGTGATCTGTAGCCTTCTCCGCGGGACAAGCACCCGAGCTCTGAAATATACTTCCTCCTGCTTCCGAGCGGAGAGCGAGATAGAGAGGAGAGAGAGAGAGAAAATCGATCTAGTACAGTGTGCGTCGTTTCTCTGTGCAAGCCGCAGACAGTGGACTGCACTTCTCTGCCGCGTGCATGCGCCAGACTCGGTAATGAACGCTCTGAGCTCCTCGAGGGGGCTTTTAGCGGGATCCCTCCCTGAAAAAAAGCTAGCGAATCGAGGTATGAATGCGCCTGATACGGTTATTAAAAGCCCTCCTTCGCGATCCCGGGAGCGAGGTGAAGAGCCTTTCGAGGGGGGATTGATTGATCGGTCCCGCGGCGGTGTGCAGCGCGAGAGTAAAGGAAAAATGCACCGTTTCGCGTTCGGCGACGGCGGTTCGTTTCATCCCCGGCTTGGCACTTGCTCTAGATTGTAAAACGTCTGGTTTTCAAAAATTCAGAACGACACGCGCGCCGAACGCTTTTGCGGCTGAATAAATTATCTCGCTCATAACATTTTCCCGTGGCAGCGACTGCATTCGTGGCGCACGCTGCACGTACGGCATCGGGAATTCCGAGCTTTTCAATTAGAGCTAATTGCTTTTTCCGAAATGAACTTTTCTCAGACTGCCGCTGCTTTTATAACCAGCTCTAAGGAAGCAGTCGACGGGGGGGAGAGTCCGTCCCGACAGTAAACCGGAAATCAAACAATGTCATCTGACCAATAAAAGCCGCGGACGTCGTAAAAAAGAGCTGCCGCGCCGGGAGCTCCTCCGTCCTCGCTGCGGTTATATTCGTCCCCTCCCCAGCGCACCCTTTGATAACTCGGCGCGCTTATCGAAATATGAGAAAGCGGGCAGCTCCATCAAATTAATTGAATAGAGAGAAAATAAAGCGGCGGCGAAGTAAAGCGGAGGGTAGAAGGGTTTAGGAGCTCGTTTGCACGTCCGCTCAGCGAAAATTCCAGGGGGTCGAAGATATTGGCGCGGGCACCGGAGTAATGTTGATTGATCAAACCAGCAGCGGCGCTATTTCCTTTACGTTCGCTCCCCCCGTTCTTTTCTTTCGCGGCGAAGTTTGTTCCCTCTCCTTCTCTCTCTCTCGATTTGCATTCGAATCGCGCTCGGATCTCCTATACACTCCGCTCCGAACTTGAGGGAGGGGGTTCGTGTTTTTGCACGTCGTGTTTATCCTCATTAATGCGCCTTGTGTTGGCAGCGGCTTAATCTGCATAGCCTCTCCCAGTTTTCTCAAATTAGGCTGAAATTCGCCGGTCGTCTTTCTTGTTCGACTCATCCTCGGGCTATAAAGTTAGCCGCTTGCTTTTCTCGAAGAAGCCGGCGATCGAGTTGCGCGCGCTGATTAAACCGGGAGCGCGGAGAATACGAGAGCAGAAACGAGGGGGAGAGGAAAGTTTTGCGGCCCGGCCGCTTGGAATTGCAAGTGCCAACTGCGTGTGCACGCTGCCTGCGAGAGAGAGAGCCCTTATTCCTCGGCCCTCGAGTCTTTAGCCGGTATGGTGCACTGGCTTCTGGCTCTTTGATTTTTCGATAAAAGTAGCCGCGCTCTCGCGGCACACCGGCGAGAGAGAAAGACCTCTCCCCGCATAACTCGAGCGCGCGCGCGCGCATTTCGTATGGCGGGCAGGCCTTCAAACTTTTCTCCTGGGAAGATCGTGCCGCGACTAGACCTCCGAATGACCTGCTTTTCTTTTTTCTCACCCCGACGAGTATCGTGGCCCCCTCTGCCTCGGCCTCTCGCCGCTTGCTTATGAGAGTTACTATCGGGAACTTTGTTTTGCATAATTTTCCCGAAAGAAACTTTGGCTGCTTTCCCTTTTTTCAAACCTATTCCCTTGTAATTGAAAGCCGAGAGGGGGGCCCGCGCTCCCTCAGTTTCCGGGCACCGAGCGCGACTAGAGCACACAGATTTCAAAAGTTTCGCCGAATTCTTCGACTAGCGATTTCGAAAATCTTTGTCCCATAATTCAATCTTTCGAGGCCGTCACACGTCTTGTCGCTAAGAGCCTCCTTGTGCCAGAATCCGCAATAACGTCGGGGGAGGCGACGTTAACGAGCCGGACTTGGATTCATAAACTATTTAAAGGGCGTATTACGGCCGGGGGAGAAATTTATTCGACGACTCGAAGCGAAACTATAATCCGCGAGGGGAGAGAGAAAAAAAAGAAGACCAGGCCCCCCCCCGGCACGTGTGTCATTATACGAGGCGCGATAAGACAACTAACGTCCTGTATACCCAGGCGTAAGAGCCGCTACCGCAGCCGGTACGTACTGTGCACTTCGCCGAGCAACGACCCTATTCCAGTGCAGTCTGTTTATTTTTAAAGGCCTTAGCCGGAGAGAGAAGGAGAGAGAGGCGCGCGCGCAGAGAGCGCCAACCGCTGTTTTAGCAAACTCACACGCGCGCTGCAGCTCGGCCGAATCGGCCGGACGGGCGTTTACGAGCTAATAATATTTTCTCGAAAAACAGGCCAAATATATAATGTATCAACGACAATAAACAAATGCGCGCGCGCCTCGAGCCTCCTTTATGTATTCATTATTCGAGCGATCCTCTGTCCCTATTTCAAGAGCAATATCATCCGAGCGGCTGTAAAAACTTGAACGGACAGCTTGCATATGAATTACAAGTACACCCGGGGCCTGTGTAGCGTACATAAGCCGCTCCTTCCGTTTCCTTCCCGGAATTCTTTCGGTTCGGACGAGAGTGCATCGTAAAAACTATAGGTCAAGAGAGCGAGAGAGAGAGAGAGAGAGCCGGGCCCTCGAGTTCGAGCGCCAGCCGCTTCTGAGCAGTTCTCGGTACACGGAGGCATGTGCCTGAATACATCGCGGCATTCGAAGAGGCGGAATCGCTCGACGCGAAGCCGCGGCTCGCGGAGCGTGGCGAGAGGGAGAAGGTACCGGTCTTGCTCTCTCGCATCTTAAGCCTCGACGTCGGGGCAGAGAGGGGGGGAATTTATCGTCGCGACGAAGATGCCTCACCGCGAGCATAAAAGACTCGGGGATCCGCGCGGGGGGAAACGCCATCAAGAGGAAGCCGAGAGCCAAAAAGGCCTTTGACGAAGCTCTCGCGAGGGTAAACGCGCTCTTTGTACGAAATTAGCCGCCAGAAAATAAAACACGCGGAGCTTTGTCGCGCCGACAAATGAGGCCCGGATGAGGATCACTCACTCGGAGATTTGCTTGCGCTCTCCGTATATCCTCTTACCCAGTCCTCCTCGTTTATTTTCTCCGCGGTTCGGAAAGATGATGTGACTGCCGCCGCGGGGATGCTTTTACGAGATGAACGCCTCGTCGGTGGGGCGCGGTAATGAGGGGCCTCCACTGTTTTTTCAGCTTAGAGGGGAAGGGCGGCAGAGAGAGAGAAAGCAGCGCGGGGAGAGAAAAAGAGCAGCCCGGCTATGCAGAGCCAGCGAGCGTATAAATGGGTTAAGGACACCTGCGATCATAAAATTCCATCTGGGAGTAAGAAAGCGCGGCGCGAGAAAGGGAATAAAGGGAAGAAAAGAGGCCGCTGGAAATTACCTCCGGCGACCGGAGAACTTTGGAGGATGTTCCTCGGGAATCGTCGTCGTCTTCGAGCGCGGTCCCAGTCTTTTCCAGCTCGGCGCACAGCCAGGAGAGAGGAGAGAGAGAGAGAGAGGCGGCCATTCGTAATCTCGCGGCGCGTTTACGAACAAGAGAGGGAGAGGAGCCTGCAAACGAGGTAATTGGAGCATAAACTCGCCTTGAGCCCGGCAGAGGGAAGGAGCTTTCTCCCTCTTAATTTCTTGAGCCATCCCTCGGCGAGCGGAGCGTTCGTGTCGCTCCTCCGCGTCGCGCGGCTTACAGCGGCTACTCGTTAGCAAATATTATTTATGCTCGCGGGGATCCGAGCCCAAAGTGTAATTCCGCTGCTTTTTGCCGAGTAAACTACCCCGCGCCCCCCTCTCCCGGGCGAATGCACGTGCCGCCGGCTAAGGAGGTCGAGATACACCCCCACCGCCTAGCTCACCTTTTTATTACTCGAATTTTTTCCTTCGTTTACATTTTTCTCGCGCTTCTTTTTGCGCGGGGAATCCGAGGACTTGCGGGGACAACCTGTTACCAGCCAATTCCGAGGCGGCCTCGTTGACATTTCTCAACGCGCCACACACTCCGCGGCTAATAGTTTTTTCACTCCGCACATGCAGCTCTCCTCGCTCGGCGTTCGCACGCTGAAAACTCGGAATAAATTAGCTGCGCCGCTTAAAGTGGTTAATATTTCGTACCGGCCCGTCGACTCTCTCTCTCTCTCTCCGCCTGCAGCTGACCGCTCGTTTTTACGGCCGAATTTTAATGAATTGGTCGATGGGCCGAATTTTAAATAAATTTTTAATCGCCCGGCCGCGTTGATGTAAATTTCCTGGCAACAAGCATCGCGCGGCTCTGCATTATTGTGTGTTTGGCACTCGAATATTCAGCCCGGCCCGGGGTTCGGTGTGCTTTTCAGCGTTTTTAGCGCGATGTACGGGCGAGCGATCAGAACTCCCTTGCAGCTGTCACTCGTACAAATTTAAACGGCGCAATTCATACTGCACAGATACCCGCCTTTTGTCTGTTTTTACTTTGTAAGGCCGGGCCCGCCTCATGAATGGGAATTTTTCTCGCTTTTGGCAAATTTGCGACGTCCCGGCCTGTACGTTTGACACATATTTCACGCGGGAAAACGAGAAAAGAGGGTCAGGGAGAGAGAGAGACTCGAGCGAGCAGTACGTTCGCTAAAAGGGACTTGGATCTCTCCTTTTGCCATTTTCTGCTACGTTTCCTTTTACTTCTTTATTTCCCTCAGACTTCTGCGAGAGGATATGAAATACCAATTACACGCCGTTGCAGTTTTCATTTTTTATTCGACTGCCCCCTTATACGACCTGGTGTCAAACGTTTGAATTGAAAAGTTGGCTAAATAAAAAATGCAATTACGTTACGGTCGCTGTATATCCGACTAATGAAACTATAAACTTTAAATGAGTGTAACAGCTTAAATTGCCAGTGTTATTTATTCACGGATACAGCCAGCGGGGCCCTTGTTTCAGTGTATAATGCGAGTTGTGTAATTTAAACTTATATAAACTTGTATTTGCTGTGCATATTAGTAGTTAAACGTTCGGCACTAAATTATCTTTGTAATCTCCGACGATATGTTTATTTTCTAAATAAGTATAACACTAACGTTAAATAATGACTCCTGAATTTTTTTAACCAATTTTACGCTTGATTAAATGAAACAAGTGGATTATCTCGCTCGCATTTCGAACGCCATAAGCGATAGTATTATGTACAGTTTAATGACTGCAAATACGTTACAGAGCCATTTTCCGGCATTGTATAACTGCAGAATCGGTTAAAATGATTTTTTTGAATACAAAAATAACAAGAGCCGGCTTTCGCCAGAAAAGGCTTTATTATTAACGCACAACACCCACCATTATTACTCGCCGCTCGTTTTTCCGCGCTTTCCCGGGCGCGCGCAGCCGGAATACTCTTTCGAACGAGTGAATGGATGTCGAAATTTCCAATTTTTCGAGGTGCGCGGCGAAAATTCCTGGAGGCGTCGTCGTTCCTTTGTGCGCAGTAGGCCCAACTAATATCCGGGCTGTTTCGGCCCCCGGGGCGCGAGTTCGCCGTATTAGCGCCGACAGAGCTTGCCATTGTACGTCTCGGTGCGTGCAGCCAGCTTTTTTTTTCCCCCGCCGCACCGAGCCGTAAAGGGGATCTTGTACGCGTCTCTGTGTCGCGCGTCGAATGGGAGCCGCCGCCGCCGCCTCCGCCGCAGGTATACACACGCCGGGCGCGCTGCTGTTCTTCCGAGCATTGTGCGGGAGAAAAGCAGCTTGAGTTCTATTTTCCCTTCGCCTCTCATTAAAGAAAATGATAACAAGGCGCATTACCTTGGCCGCGTTCCCTTTTACGCTTCACCTCTCTTTCCCCGGGATCGTTACTCGTAAGGAGCTTTGAGCCGCGTCGCGCATTCGATTCAATTTGCCTGCGACGAGCGATCGGCAGTTATTGTTATTACTTGCACATTATATCGTTAAGGAAGCTTTGGGGGAAAAGGACGATTTTCGGCTCGAATTACGAGCCTGGGTTTCGGATTTTAACGAGGAATGTCGAGCTTATTAAATTTCCCGATCGGAGATATATTATACTTTGCCGTATCGTCGGCGTGGCACTGATATCGCCGCGGAAGAAGACTCAGTCTATTTCTCCTTCAACCGAGCGCGACTCTTTTCTTTTTGTTAATTTATCATCAAGTCCGGTAATTATCCACCGGTTTGACGGACGAGAATTTTTTGCGCGGACAAGGAGCGGTATAGTTTGCTCCTTCGTCGGCGCCGCTCTCGCAATGAGCGAAATAACCGAGTGAAAGAATGAGGAGGAGGGCAGCGGCCGAGAGAGCGCCTGCAAGGGATGGAAAAAGCCATTCTTACGCAATCTAAAAGTTTTAATGACGTCGCAGCTCAGAGATGGCCAATATTCACTTCGTTCCGTCACTTTTTTTCACCCGGTTCGCTGCTTGTCTGCGCCGCTGATTTCTCCTTCTCTCCCTTTTGCTTTCCACTCTCTTTTTCCCCGGGCTCCTCTTGGCCGCCTTTTTTTTCACTCGCGCTTCTTCTCCTCTCTCCCGTCTTCCACTTCCTTTTTTCAATTTCCCAAACGAGCCAATGTCCTTCTGGTTCAGTCACTTGTTTGACAATTAGACGCGGGAATATCATACTTAAACTGCTCGGCTCGTTGACACAGATCTTTTTCGCTTTGTTTTTTTTTCCCTCCCGAGGAAAAGAGGGAACTACTTTTTTCGCTCAACTTCAACCGAAATTCAGAGTATATATAAAGGATAAAAGTTCCCGGAAATTTTTTAATTAACTTTGACAATGATCTTTACCTTCCATTTCCCTCGTTCAAACAAGGCGAGAAATTATTTGATACTCGCGGTTAAAGAGCTCATTCGAATACGGCTTATTAGTTTTAAATATAGTAATCCAATGCAACGACGATTTCCGCCCCTGATTTTAAAGCGAAATTTCATTTTTCTGTTGCAGGTGAGTATCCGAAGCCGATATCCGTTTGGCAGTTGGTGGCCGGCAGCGATCGTAAGTCGTTCCGAATATTTTTGAAAATATTTCCCGAGAGCTGGTAGGCAGTTCACGTTCGGGAATCCGGCAAGGATTCTTACGGTCTCGGAGGTTCCGCGCAGCCGGTGCCAATATTTTATTAAGGCCTCCGACGTACAGCTGTATTAAATAAGGGCATATCCGGGACAGTGCGGGCATTTTTAATTTCTTGAAAAGCCCCGGGCCAGCGGGGGGGGGGATCATTTGTACAGGCAATTTCGTGAGTGCAGCGATTCGTTCAAGTGCACTCCTTTTCCTTCCTTCCTCGGCCGAGTTATGGAAAAAACGGACTCTCGCGCTTATCCGCCAGCGGGAGAGCCGAGAGCTCGGGAGTTCGGGAGGCGCGCGGTGAATTAGCTAAATTAATAATGAGGAGGTACAAAGGGACGATTACGGAGTCGGCCGGTCAAAGGGTTGGGCCGGGCTTTTCGGCTCGGAAGCTGAAAAACCGCTTACTTTAATTCGACGTCGAAAAGAATTCATCTTCTTAATTAAATATTGAAGCGAGCCGAGTCAAAGCCCGCGGCCTCGTACGTCAGCTTTTGATTTAGACCGGCTCTTGGGCCGGTATATGTATTATTCACCGTCGGCGCGAGCACTCCGAGAGAGAAGAAAGTTCCCTCTCAGCGAGATTGAAACGCTCTAACCCGGGGAAAGTCGGCCAGTGTTACCTGGGGCCGATATCTTGCGCGCGATATTGTGCCATAAATCCATGCGATCAGCTGGAGCGTTGATGGGACGTAAAGAGTTAGGAGGCAAGAAGTCAAGGAGTATGATTTCAGTGGGCGAGCATTAGGAGCCGCGTCGCGGAACTCGGATGTTCATTTCGGTGAGAGGCCGCTCTCTCTCTCTCTCTCTCTCTCTCTCTCTCTCTCGTAATCTTGCAATCCCATCAGCTACACACGGATTAATTCGGCGGGAGAGGTAACTTTGCTCGAACTGTACACCGCGCCACAGGCAGAGCCGAAGAAACTTAAATTACGCAGCTTCGCGCGCGAGGTAACGCGCGCGTCGTGCCTTACCTCGGGGATCTCGCTCGATTATCGGTTATATCTTATCCATGTAAGTCGCGGCAAAGAACATTTCAATTAGAGCGGGGCCCTCGCACCCTCCTCTCCCCCTCCCGTATATATATACCCCTGCGAAGAACGCTCGTAAAGCTGTCGGAGCTTTTCCCAAGCAATTTCCTGCATGGAAACTTACAAAAGCTCCTCTAAGCGAGCTTTTAAGCTATAACTGCTTTTCGTCCCCGACGCCCTTTGCTTCCCACTCGACCTTACCCTTCTCTCTCTCCCTCTCTTTCTCTCGGCGTCTATCCGCCCCCGATGTCGACGAAACTTTGATCGTTCTTGGGAAAGGAAAAGAGAGAGAGAGAGAGAGGGAGGTTTAGCTGAACCTCCCCGCGGAAGACGCAGAAAGGGCTGTACTTGGATAAAACTGACAAATAAAAGGGGACGTTTTGTCGCCGGGGGCCAAAGTACACGCCTCGCATGGCTCCTGTTTCACAAATTTCAACCGAAAATTCGTTCTTGCCCCTCCCCCTTTGTTCCTCGATCCTCGTTATGTTTCGAGGTGTACCTTTAAACTGGGCCCCATTCTTTGCCGAGGAGATCAGAGTCTTACGGACGCTCAAGTTAAACATTCAACAAAATTCAATAGCCCTTGAGCCCCGGCTTTTTGTTCTCGAAATATTTTCGAATTCCCGCGCGCAGATTATCGCGGCAGAAAAGCGGCTGGAAAATAATGATCATTCTATTTCCACTAAAGCATTTCGATCGCTCCGCTAACGGCCAATTACTTTTTTCCGAATTGTTGTTTCTAAATAAACGAGAGCGAAATGCGGACGAGAACAAAGCTCGATTCAGCTCGAAAATTTGACCGATGCGTGCGTGCCGTCGTTTAGATTTTGTTTAAAACCGAACGCCAAAGCCCTGGTAGAAATCTCAATACAATTTTTCGGTAATTAATTGGTATTTTGAATTGGAATCCATTAAAATTGCGAAGAAAAAGGCAGAAAAATCCTATTTCTTGTTCTATTTTTTGCCCATTAGTGAAACGCTTTTTCCGATCATTTTGAAACATTTAAAGGGCTACAAAATAGAATGAATTCTGAAATTTCTACTTTTTCGGTATTTCCAAGCTTGTTCTATTATCCAGTTTAGATACCTTAAAAAGATCTAAGAATTGGAGTGAGAAAATGACGACGAGCCGAAATTCACATTTGGTTATGTTGTAGGTTATGTTCTTTCTATTAAAT
>UCOL01003772.1:0-17385 GCA_900474335.1 Ormyrus nitidulus | reverse complement strand
AATGTCCGAAATGAAAGCCAAACGTACATTTTCATATGTTTTTAAATTTTTTCATACATTTGCATACGTTTCCGTACGTTTTTTTACATTTTTTATTTCCATTGGAGTATTTTTAGCATTATTTTGACAATTTAAGTAATTTAAATAAAGGTATAATATATGTAAAATATATTTATAAAGTACTTCATTAAAATGTTTATAAATGCTAGCATAATTGAAATGTAAGAAAAATATATAAGAATACAATTTTAATTACTTTTAACTAAATTTTACTACATAGTGGTTGCATATATAAAATTACTTCTGAATCATATATAATGTTCAGTCACGGAAATGAAGTACAAAAACAATATTACGAGATTCTTAGAAAAGAATGCTCTTAATTTTTTTATAATTGTGCTAACTAAATCACAGTGGTTCTATACATGTTGTTGATACATGTATACACAGACATTACATTCATATTATTAAGAGCAAAAGTTTATTATACAATCTTCGATAATTCGATTTTGATCCAGTGTTTTTGAACATACAATATTCTGAATTGAAAATGGAATTCATTTTTTAATATTAAAAAAGGAATTATACAATTAATTATACAATTTTGCTTAAGGAGTTGTCATAGTGTATATAACTGTAAAAATTGTAAAATAAATTGTTTTATTGTAACTATATAACTGTTTCTTAGCAAAATTTTATAATTTATATTTTTAATTTATATAATTTACTTATATTTAAGTTTGTACAAACAATAATTTAAACCTCATTAATTCTCCATGATGAAGCAATAGTTCTTATAGGAGGATTTCTTCTAATTTCTTCAAAAAATACAAATAATTGTTGATAGTATCCAGATTTATTCCAAGTTTCATTATGCGTGCCATCTAAAATGTTAATTTTTCTTTTAAATGAACTACCACAAGCTTCAAAAAGTTCATCCATCATTTTAGGTGGAACTAATTTGTCCTGCCTTCCAGAAATAAAAATTGTTGGAACTGATAATAACCGAACTTTATTTATTGACAAGTACTAGAAAAACATTTTCATTAATATTTTCTTATAATATAAGTATTAATTACTTTCGCTTTATAAAAATATAATACCTTATTTTTATAACAGAATAATGGAAGATATTGTAAAATTCTAGATTTAATTAAAATTGTTGCCATATCTGGTATACTAGTAAAAGTATTTTCAACAATAAGGCACCAAATTCGTTGAGAAATGTCTTCTCTTGTTGCTATATCAATAGCAACAGCTCCACCTAAAATACATTTTAAATTATTAAGAAAATAGTGTATACATATGAAGTTTTTGTAAAACTTTTTAAGTATTTTTTAAAACTTTTTAAGTATTTTTTAAAGTTTATAAAGAGGTTAAGAAATAATATATTCATAATACCTAGTGAACGACCAAATATAATAATTTCATTTGTATTTATATCATTTCTAGAATAAAGATATTCTATTCCAGCTCTTGCATCCATGTAAAGCCCTTCTTCAGATGGAGAACCTTGTGATAGTCCATATCCTCTATATTCTATCATAAGAATATTGCAATGAATATTATTATATAACCCTTTTACATTTTCTAATCTAAAAAATATAAAAAAATATTAATTAATTTTATTGTTTGTTAAAAATTAATGAAATATTTATTTCTTTGTTTTTTATATAGCCATTATTTACTTACCTATGACCCATGTTTCCTGCATTCCCATGAAGGAATAATATTGTTGGCGCTTTCTTGATTAAGTCTTCAGGTTGTGGAATAAAAAACATGTGAAGTGTTGTTCCATCAATGGATTTTGTGTAAATGCTTTGGTATGGTAAATTATGTACAGATGGAGGCGGTACATAAATTCTAGAGTTTATAGGCAGCCTAGGATAATATAAAAGTTTGTCTTCCGTATTATAAAGTACACCTAAAAAGGAACAAAAAGCTTTCATTACATAATTTATACTTTTTGTTTAGAATTACAAAGTTTATAATACAAACCTAAAGTAGCAAAACAGAGTAAAAAAAATGCAAAAATACTACCATACAACCAGTAAAGAAGGAAGCACAGTAGCAAATAAGCTCCTGATAAAGCCCAGAACTTCAAGGCAATACCTTGAAGTAATCTGATGGCAGGCCGAGTACGCACCAGTCGAAGTCGAAAGGACATTTTAAAAATTCCTTTATTTTTAAAAAACTATAATTAAATATTTATGCCATTGGTTACCGAAATAAATTAAAAACTAAATATTTAAATCTTTTCATGACATTTTGACTTTAGAGACTTCCAAAAATATAACAATTTTTAATCTTCTTGATTACTATTTTCATCATTTTCTAGTGAGAATAGCAGTGCTAAAATAAAAAGAAAAAATAATTAAGATTAAATTCAATAAATTTTGGAACATGATAAAAGAATAAAATAAATTCAAAAATTACAATTTTATTGCAATAAATTAAATAGGTAAGTTATATATATTAAAAGTAAAATTAAAACAATTAAATAAAAAATGCAAGTTTGTAACAAATAATATTGTTTACACAGTTAACCTCGAAAATAAAAGAGTTGCATTTTTGAATAATTAAATGAAAAGATAAACATATTTAAAAAAAATTTAAAGAGTATTTAATAGTATGATAAATTAACAATATAAAGAGTATTGTGAATTTTCATGTTTTCATTGACTTCTATTTCCGCGACTTGTACAACTAAAGCTCTCACCTGTGTTTCTGTCGCGCGGTAGGAACCGCGTATGGGTGTGTACGGCAAAACATCAGGTGGACTCAACAGCTTTCGGATCGGCAGTATATAGTGTTCACAAAGAAAATGTAGATATGTGTGTAATAAAACAAGTGTCAAAAGAGGAAAAATAACAGTGCTTGCGGAAGGGCAAGTGACCTTCACCGAACCCGTTCGGTATTTGACCTTTGGCGCGAGACGCGTGCAAAGAGGTAAACAACGGTACCTACTACTTCACGACGATGAATCCAACGAAATAGGAAAAAAAAAAGAGTACAGGCTGTCCTGTAATGGAAGCTTGTGGTTTTCGACTATTTAGTCAGCAGGACATCTTCAATTTCTTCAAAGGCACTTGTGAACAGCTGATTATTTGATATCAATTTCTAAGCGATTTTGTCAAACATTCTCTGTGAGATGATGTCAGAAGGCCTACATTCGAATGAAAAATAATGGAAGATTCTCAATTGTAAAATATTAATGAAAAGCTTTAGCTATTTAGCAATTTATATGATGAGAAGTGAGTAAATTCTAAAATAGTTTTCCAAATTATGTTAGGTTAGAAATTAGTAAAGCTCAATGTGTAGTACCGCATTACTTGCATTAAGATTTATGACGTTAATGATAAAATACTAAATTGTCTTTATTCTGTTTTTACTTGTTCAGCATTTTCGTTTAATTACTTTTTCTACAGGCTGAAAGACCAAAAACTGTTACATTGACAATGATAAGATTTTTGTTAGTATTTGAATATAAATTATAATTACAAATTTAAAATTTATTTGGGCAACATAATGGATTACGAGTACACTCCTTTTCATAGAGAAAAGGATATTCACAATCGCTGTTGTGGTGGTAAACTTTGGTGTATTAAGGTATGTTTAAATTAATTGAAACTCACACTATTGAATATAATGCTATAAATTAAAATTTTACATTGATTAAAATTGACAATGGATTTCAGGACATATGTGGAATAATTTGTGCTATTTTGACATGGTTGTTAATTATTTATGCTGAATTTGTTGTTATGACTGTAATTCTTATTCCTACCATAAATACATTTTATTCTAGTCTGAATATGGCTATATTTCAGACTTTAGCTTTCTTAGCATTTACTTCACATTTAAGAACAATGTTTACAGATCCAGTGAGTAAAACTTGAGTCATTAATGCTATTAAGTTCTCTATAATATTTGTAATTGATTTAATGTATTAAAGGGAGCTGTTCCAAAAGGAAATGCAACAAAAGAAATGATTCAACACATGGGATTTAGAGAAGGACAAGTTATCTTTAAATGTCCAAAGTGTTGCTCTATTAAACCCGATAGAGCACATCATTGTTCAGTATGTCAGAGGTGTATTAGAAAAATGGATCATCACTGTCCTTGGGTTAATAATTGTGTGGGTGAAAATAATCAAAAATATTTTGTTCTTTTTACAGTAAGTAAATATATAATTAAAGGTAGCAACTTGCATTAGTGATTTAAAATTTGAATTACAATTTTTTTTTACTTTCAGTTTTACATTGCTGGTATTTCATTACAATCCTTATTTTTGTGCATTCAACAATTTACAACTTGTGTAAGGCAAGAATGGCGAGATTGTTCAACTTTTAGTCCACCAGCCACTGTTGTTTTACTATTATTTTTTACATTTGAAGCTCTTCTTTTTGCTATTTTTACAGTTGTAATGTTAGGAACACAATTACAAGCTATTTGGAATGATGAAACTGTAAGTGGATGGATTTTATTAATTATGCAATAATAAAAAGAAACTAAAAAATTTTTTTTTTTCAAACTTTAGGGTATAGAACAACTGAAAAAAGAAGAGGCACGTTGGGTCCGCAATAGTAGATGGAAATCAATTCAAGCTGTTTTTGGGAGATTTTCTATAGCATGGTTCTCACCTTTTACTTCACCACCAAATGCTAAAACAAAATTAGATTCATATTTATATTCTGTTTAAATAATTGAAGTCACAAACATTGTCAAAATGTTTCATCATGGTACTTTTATATTGAAAAAAAAAACGAATAGAACATTAACCAAAGTTTATATAAAAAAACTGACAATTTCAAGACTGTATCTAAAGTACAGTTTTACAACTGTTTACAACTGTATATTCTGCAATTATAGGAAATCTTATATAAAAATTGTATATACGTGTGATAGTATCTTTTTCTACTGGACCATTTGGTTTGAAGTCCATTAAAAATAGTCTTTATTAATAGGTCATCAAAAAATATTTCTTCCTCAGGAAACAATTTACATCGTAGGTTTTGTGTCAATGTTTGAATGTTGACACATTTGTCTTTCACTACGACTTATAGACTGATGTAATGCAATTTTTAAATATTTTAATTGTTCTCTCTGTAAGAATTTTTTATCAGTAAATTCTACTCAAATATATAACTTTAGGGTAAAGATAAAATATCCTTTATGTATTTCTGTATTAAGTGAGTGTAAAGAAAAGAGATTTATAAAATGAATAGACATGCTTTCTTTAATTCTTATTGTATAGGTCATATGTGCACATTCAATGTGATATAAGCATAATATGAGTAATTATTCATAATTCACGTAATATTGTACATATTAAGTGAAAAAATTTAATATTTTTATTTTTTATAACAAACCATGTTCGATAAAAAATAATTCTAGCATTATCTTGGAGATATAAATAGTTTTAACTTATTTTTTGTATAAAGTACTTTATTTTACAACTATTTCCTTTTAAGCTAAAATGTTGTGATTGAATTTGTTTCTACTCCAAGATTATTAAATGTGTTTGGTAAATTTTTTGTACCTTAAAATATTAAGGAATATTAATAAATCATATATTAATAACTATTTTTACGAACGAATTATACAAACTATAAAAAGCAATTTGAATGTCTAAGAATTTTGCTTATACAACAGTAATCAGTAAGTAAAAATATTAACGAACATTAATAAATTATATATTAATAACTATTTTTACGAACGGGTTATGCAAACTATAAAAAGCAGTTTAAAAACCTAAGAGCTTTGCTTACATAACAGTAATCAACTTGACAAAAGATATGAATCTTTTGTTTCTTTCAAACAGTGGTATATAAGTGCATGCTATTTTGAAAATTAAGTTAATTAAAATGTATGTTACATATAATTACAATATTGCTAGTAAAAAGTAAAAACTGCTAAGTCAAATATTGACAGATTAATTTATAGAAATTATAATTTAAAAAATTGTAATAATCATATGATTCAAAGAATTTATAATAAAGTTTGTAAATATAATCTAAATGGGAATTAAAAAGGTCTCAAAACAATTTTTGTTTTAAGAAATTTTATTAGAAATAAATATTTTTAATTTTTTTAATTTACTAGATTAACATATTTTAAATCATTTTAAATCATTTTTTTTATTTCAATGAAGTGAATTTAAAATTCCAAAACTGTTTTATTGGATGTATTCTATGAAATATCAAGTAGTATTATAAAAATTAGGTAATAAAAAAATTCACTAAAAAAATCAATTAATTATTTCATTCACTTGATGAATCACTAATTCGTTTGTTTCTTCTTCTTCGGTTGCCAAAAAGTCTCCCAGTAGATTGTGAAAGCCATCTACTAACTATTGATGAAAGTTTCATATCTGTAGCTGATTGTTGATATTTATCAATCAAGACATCTGAAAAAGGAAATGAAAGCCATCATTAATAATGTCACTTATAATGGTTAGAATTATAAAAAATAAATATTGTTACCCTCCAAACATTGATAAACATTTGTTGCACGCAAATTTAGTTTTTTCTGACCTCTGTATGTTTTACCAATTGCAGAGTAATTGTTTTGTACAGCAGCTGTCATCACAGTGGACAAAATGGTATAAATATCTCTTGTTAAGCCATTGTCACCATCTATTATATAAAAAAAATATTGTCTCTGTAACATAAAAAAATGAATAAATTAATAACATAAAGAATATTTTTTTATGAAACATGATATTAATTCAAAATTTAATAAAAAATAGATATGATTTTCAAAATATAAGAAAAATATTTACCAGAGCAATTTTCTTTTTATCTTCTTCCAGATCGTCATCAAATGACTGAAAACTTTGGAGATCATTTATTGGAAATGTTACTTCTAATGTATCTTTAATTTTTTGTATGAATGTACTTGTATACATTTTAACTCCATTTTGTCCATTAATAAATTTAGATTCTATAGCGTCGATAATATTTTTTTCAAAAATTTCCATCCTATTTACAATATTGTTTTCTAGATTTGTTAATTTTTTTAACAAGATTGAAGTTTCTAAAAAATAAATTTAAATAAAAAATATAGTGATATTTTAATTTTAGATGACATTTAAAATATTTGAATAATAAATTTATAAGATAATCTATAAAATAAAAAACTTTGCTACAAGTTAAAAAATTCAAAATAATGGCGGCAATATTATTTCAGGTAAGGTTATATTAGAAATTCGAATTCTCGGAATCAACAATACTTATTCTTCAATTACCACTAATTGCACAAAAGTTTTAAATAACAATATGAAGCTAATTTATAAATAAGTAAGCTTATAAAATTAAAAATATCTCGTATGCAGGTGAAATATTACCAATAGAAAATACTTCTTCAGTCACTTTTTCCTTAGACTTGCTTTTAAAATGTTGCACTTGCTTTAAATTGCTGTTCTTAATGTTGGGCATCTTAAAATTTTTAATTAATTTTTAATATTAAATAAATAAACAATTTTTTAATATACTGCTTCTATTTGTTGAGAACTATGTTTTTTAGAATATTTAGAATATTCAAGATTCAAGATGATCCCTGACGTCCTCTTGCACGCTCTGTCCTCGAAGAAGTGTATAGGTAAGGGTAGTTAGTGGAGTTTCTAACTAATTTAGCGTTCGAAATTTTCTGCGAATCACTATGTTATAGAATTCGAGATCACGTGATCAAAACCGTTTATGCGGGAAAAGCATTTTCATGAGGATTAGAATTAGTTTGTCTTTTTATTATTTTTGTATTAATTTAATTTATTTTTTCTAAAGAAAATTATTCAAAAATTTTGCCTTATTATAAAATATAAAATATTTAAAAAATAAATAATAAGAAAGGTCTGTACTTATATGATGAAAATAATTAATTAAAAATTTAATAAAACGTCCTTCATCGATGAAGATTTTTAAAAAGATTTTATTTTTTTAAAAATTTTCAGTTCGTACGTTTTAAAAATAATTTTCACTATCTAGGAATTAAAAAAAAACGTTATTTTCAACAAAATTGAACATTTTTATTCAATACGTATTATGTACAACTTAATTATTATTAATAAACCTCATTGACGTACATTATTTATAAACAATATAATTAAACAATTTTGCATTGCGTTATTTGTAGCGATTGCGATCGAAATTTAGTCCCTCCCGTTCTCCAGTTCTCTCTTCGGCTTCGCTTTCGCGATCATTCCCGGTAAGTGCTGCGCTGGACAAGACAAGGCCGTGAGCGACCTACGATCCATACGATTCAATTAAAAACGCACATTATAAGCACAGCGCAGAGTCGAGCAAGCGAACGGCACAAAACGAAGCGAGAGCGCTTTCACTTTTCCGCGAGCGCGGGCTCACCTCTTCTGCGCCGGCGTTTAGCTTGGAGTTTTTCGAAACCGCGTTGCACGTCCCGGCTCTCTTTATTCTATTTGCCTTTCGCGAGGACTGCTGTCTCTTCTATCGCTCGACCGGAGGTGCAGCTCTGCGCGCTTTTCATACGTAAGTACGCACAGATTTATGGCTTCATATCGAGCGCTTCGGACCGGTAAGAGAAAAAGGAGAGTAAGGTGGAAAGAGAGATAATGTTGCCTGTACGGAGGATGAAAGTGTCGCGCGGCGATTTGCGCCTTTCAATACTGCGATGAATACATAAACATAGTTACACCTTGAATTTTTTTTTATTCTTCTAGTTCGGACTGATTGATGATGGCAGAATCCGTCTTTGGACCTAATTTTTGGAACTGGAGAAGCGTGATGATGCATGCAGTGGTGAGTATTTTTTCTGTTGTATCTCGTATGAAAAAGTTTACATTTATCAGAATTTAACATTCATAAGATCATTCTAAAATAATTTGTCCAATAAACGGTCAAGTATATACTAAAATTTTTAAAGGATAATTACATACCGATGATCGTGATGTTATAACGATATGACAAAAAATGGACACTGGCGAAATTTCATTGAATTACCTAACATTCGTTTTTTCACGATTCCTTTACGGAGAAAGTATACATGTCATTTGAGAGATTTATTATAACTGTGGAACAATTGAGCTAGTCGAAAATATCCTGTAATCTTGAAAAATTGTCTTTTACTAATAAAGGACTTTAAATTATGACACAATAGAGTCTGATACAATCGAAAATGAAAGTAAGTGTCATATGTATTGAACGTTATGGCATTTTAACTAGAGATATTTAAAAAATTTAATTTAGAGTAAAATTCATTGTACTTCCGTGTAAAGTTTCCTACATAAATTATGATTATTTTTTGGTATATTTTCAGGCTGCATTTACTTTCCTCAACAGAATGGGAATTCTTATTTAAACTTTATGACTTTTCTTTTGTTAAATGCACTTTATACTTTCTTGCTAATATTATAATGTTCTATCAATGTGTTGAAATAATTGCGTTGTTTTTACAAATATAACAATTGTAAATAAATAATGTATTGATGAAACTGATCGCATAAACATTTTTTAAAGTAAATTTTCAGATTTCGATTAAAAATATACTAAATACCCATGTAAAATTTTGATTAAATTAAACGAGATTTGATTTACAAGCATACTACATTTTATATAAAAAAATCAATTCCCTGTACTTAAAGAGAAAGCGATCGAGATAGCAAATTGATAAGAGTTTTTGAATATGATAAAATACGTAAAAGAACTACTAATACGTCTTTGCATAATTAAAACTCATTTAATATTAGAAAAATACATTCTATAAGTATAAGTTTCTAATCGAACTCAGTGATTTCAATCTTTCAAGCATGCTTTATCAATGATCGTCTTAGCACGATCTTGAAACCCATGTGTCTTAGAATTAGATTATATAATCACAGTAATTTCATAGAGTGGGTGTGCACATTATTTTTATGGCGAATGAATACACTTATAAAAGCAAACATTTTTAAGAACTATTATATTTGTTAAATTACAGGTGATCGTTTTGATATGTCTGTCGGTACAGACTATGGCTTACGATCCAGAAGATAAATCATTGAAAGACATTCTGTTACCGGAGGGTCAATTTGAAGCTTTCTATTTAAAAGACGATGAAGATAGTGTTGCAAGACCTCCCCATCTTCATGGTACATTCCATAAGTACAAAAATCCAGCTTTAATCAATGCTCCGAACAGTGCTGCCTACGGCTTTCGATTTGATGGAAAACGTAGATTTAACTACGATTGATAGTAATTTAAGAGCGCGTTTGAAGAAACGCGCTGCAACTCACATTTTGCTTAGTCAATTTAAAGTATATTACAAAATTCTAAATATAATCATAATTACGAAAATGGCCTTTAAGTTAAATGTAAAAACTATATAATACGTTAAATGTAAAAACTGTATAATACGTATACTGTAAATTTGCTTTTCATGTATACATTCATGATAAGAAAAAAGAAATTTGCAATTCAGAAACCAAGCCTGATGAAATATTGCTATAATGTTGTTGCGGTCTATTTAACAATCGTATATATGGGTGATTATGATAATATATATTTTTAGATCGTTTAGAATCAAATTGTCCTTTTATATAACTCGAGAAAGAAAGAGATTTAGATGCAGATAAAAAAAAATTCTTAATAGTATAGTTATAATACTAATAAAATATGTAAAGAATTTATATTTATATATTTAAAGGTTTTATACGTATGAATGCTATCAAAAATATCTTAATCTTTGTAAAAAATTCATATTAAAACGATTTATTTTATAACAAGAAATATTTTGTATATTTTTAAAAAATAAAAGATCGAATTAATATTGTATAACATTCTTTTAAAATTATCTTTTTATTTTACAAAATTTAAGCTGTTCAATGAACGAATTTTATCATTTCTTTTTTTTTACACCGTAACATATAAAAGTGTACATTTTTTTTTTTTTATATCTAAGTTTTGCTTATTCATTTATTCAACAAATTTACTGTTACTGATTTTATTAAGTTACAACGAGCTTAGAAAATTTCAAGATTTTTCAATGAAACCTTATACAGCTTTCTCCTTTTTTGAAAATGACAAATTGGAAAAAGAATGACTGAAGAATTCAGGATGCCTATAATAATTTTTAATTTCTTGATAATAAAATGTCAATTGGATTCCACATGATATTTTTAATAGAGAGGTCCTTACATGAAAAATTCCATTAGATTATCAGACAGAATACTGAAAAATAATAGACGCGTATTTTTTCTTTTTTGATTTGAACTTTTATTAACAAAAATAGAAACAAATTAAAAATCACACGAGTTTTCGACGTGCGATATGTTTGCTATAATAATCATTAAATTGAAAAAAGAAAAAATACTGTTGTAATATAGAATAAATAATTATAATCTTAATTTAGTACTCCGAAATAGTACTCGTCGCGTCACCTATTGTTACTCGACGATCTCTTACAGCGAGACGAGATCACGAAAGAGCTGCCGCACTGCGCATGCCACGTTACTCGAAGAACGCGTGGTACCCTACGTATAGCTGGGTATTCTCACTCTCTCGACTGCTATACACCGGAGTAGATACAAGTGTTGCCGACGGGAGGCTCGATGCTTCCAAACCTAAATAAACTCTCTACTTATTATTAGTATTAAATAAAGTGTTCTTTTTTACCCATCCACAATTATCCAACATGGTAGCAGAGCGTGGTTGGATGTCAACGGTTGTTATTAACAAAGTGAATCGCACAGTGAAAAAATTTAGATAATGAAATAATACGGAAAAATTTCTGAAAAGGACATAATCTTGAAATTCGGATTTTCGTCTCAACAAGTCGGCAAGTGAAACACGTGGCAAATCATAAATTTAAACACATGTTCTCGTGGCTAAAACAAAAAGTGAAGCAAGAACACGATTTGGAAGATAAAGATATCGAATTGAATACAAAATTAAGAAATCAAATTCGCAAAGTATTTTTGAAGGAATTGAAGAAAATTATTACACTCACGGATTAAGTGAATAAGAATATAAAAATGGCGAAGCAAGCTAAAGTTAAAGACATTATGATACCCATTTTTGATGGCGTAAATTACTCAAGCTGGAAAACGAAATTAACAATTCTATTAGAATATAAAGAGTGCAACGATCCAGCAAACAGGTTAATGAACGAAGATGATAAAAGGAAAGAAGCTGAATGGAAGAAAATGGATCTGAAAGCGAGGACGATTATAATAAGCACTGTATCCGATAAACAATTGGAATACATCGGTGGATGTACATCAGCTTTCGAGATGATAAAGAAATTTGATAAAATGTATACGACTCAATCTACAGCCCTGCAAATCATATGCAGAGAAAAAATAGAAGACATTAAATTAAATAATTTTAATACAGTGGAAGAATTTTTCGTCGAATTCGAGAAAACTACAAACGAGTTCAAAGCAGCTGGCGGAAGGCTAGATGAAACCGAAAAGATGAGATACCTATTAAGAGCCTTGCCATCAAAATATAGTTATATCGGGGACTTTATAGATATCATCCCAGAAGAGCAGAGAACCGTCGATTATGTCAAGTCAAAGATAAAAGAAAAAAATATGTCTAAAACAGAATCAGACAAAAGAAGTAATGTCAGTACTTATGCATCCCAAGCAAAAGGTAAGTGCTTCAATTGTGGAGAATTTGGACATTATAAAAATGATTGCACGAGGCCACAGCAGCAGAGCAACCGGGGCAGAGGTGCTCATTCCAGTTAAGGTCAACGAGGCAGATTCAACCAGAGTCAGCGAGGTCACTACAGAAGCTCCGGCAGAGGTGGAAACTACAGAGGCCGAGGCAGAGGACAAGGTCAACCCAGAGGCGAATTTTCGGGCGAGCAAGTAAACGCTTATCAATCCAAGTCGTGGATAACACAGGTGTGTCACCCAGAAGGACAACAAGTAACAGTTTGTAATCAAACAAATTTCTTAGAGCCTAATATGCTTCTCGAGTCAAGTACAGTTGAGCTAATTAATAGCGAAAATGAAATAAGTCAGGTAAATTATGTAACTGGGTATAGCGAAAATTCTAAAGAAATAACTTGGTTGCTAGATAGCGGATGCACTGACTACATTGTAAAGGATGATAGATATTTTATTAATTTTGTAATATTAAAAAATCCTGTAAATGTAAAATTACCAGATGGTAAAATGCTAAAAGCAACAAAAATAGGCACTATTGAAATTTTTGTTAAAAATTACTATAATGAAAAATGTGTCACTTTAAATAATGTTTATTATGCACAAGGAATCAAGCAAGATTTATTAAGTTTTTCGAAAATAACAAAAAATTGTACGATTGTAGCAAAAGGTAATTATGCCAAAATCTATAACCAGTCCAGAAAATTAATAGTTGTTGCAAATAAAATAAATGATTTGTACTTTATAAAAAGTCGAATAATTGAAAAAGAAATTAATCAAATGAATGTAAATAAATTGAGATTAACGGATAAAGAGAAATGGCATAGGGCACTTGGCCATGTAAATTTTCAATATTTGAACATACTAGTCAATAATAAATTAGTAGAAGGTTTGCCAAGTAAAATTGAAAGCATTGAAATGAAATGTGCAAATTGCATAGAAAGTAAAATGGCAAATGTACCTTTCGCAAACAATAGATCTAGAGCAACTGAAACTTTAGAATTAATTCATACTGATCTGAATGGTCCACATAGCACGACAGGTTATGGTGGAGAAAAATATTTTCTAACTTTTGTAGATGATTTTAGTAAATGCACAAGAATTTTTTGTATTAAAAATAAGTCAGAAACGGCAAAATGTCTTATAGAATTTGTAAATTTAGTTGAGAATAAATTTAATAAAAGAATAAAAAAGGTGACAATGGTAAAGAGTATTTGAATCGCGAGATCTACGATTTTGTAAAATCGAAAGGGATAGAATTAATGCCCTGTCCACCGTACGTACACGAGTTAAATGGCGTAGTGGAACGATACAATAAGTCGACAATGGACATGGGCAGATGTCTAATGAAAGAGGCCAAAATACACCGTAGGTACTGGCCAGAGATAATGAAAACTGTAGCGTACTTAAGAAACCGTATAATTGCAAATACAGAGGAAAATAAAACTCCTTACGAGATATTTTTCGGTAAAAAACCTAATGTTGATCATTTAAAAATTTATGGTAGTCGAGTCTTTGTAAGAGTACCAGAAGCTTTGCGGAAAAGCAAATGGAACGATAAAGCGCAATTAGGCGTACTAGTAGGTTATGTTGAAAATGGTTATAGAGTCTTAGTAAATGGTAGAATAATTAATGCCAGACATGTTCAAATAGTAGAAGAAAATACTCAAATAATTTGTTTCGAAAACCCGATGATGAAAAAGACAGAGATTTGGAAAATAGCGAATCTTTAAATGATACAAATGAAATTGAAACAGATGAAAATGAGGTATACATAAATAAAAATGATAAAGAAATTATTTCTGATAATATTATAAATAATGAAAGTAACGATGATTCGAATTCAGTAGAAAATGAAAATAGAGAAAATTTGATTGTAAAAAGAACGTCAAATAGAAAGAAAAGTCCTGTAAATAGATTTGGAAATCTCGTAACACATTTTATTTATGTAAACCACATTGATGCAAATGTGCCAAACACATTTGAGGAGGCGTTAAACTCCAGCGAACATAAAAAATGGAAAATTGCAATGGATTCAGAAATAAAAGGTTTAGAAAAGAATAACACATGGCAAATTGTTGAATGGTCAAAAGATAAAAGGGTCATTGATGTCAAATGGGTTTTCAAAAAGAAAAATAATAATGCATATAAAGCGAGATTAGTTGTAAGAGGATTTCAACAAAAGGAATACTTAAAAAACGTTTACTCGCCAGTAGGAAAATTGCAAACTCTGAAAATTTTATTGTCATACAGCTTTAAAAATAATTTATTCATCGAACAAATGGATGTCGAGACAGCATTTTTAAATGGCTTAGTAAAATCTGAAGTATATATAAATGAACCAAAGGGTTACGAGACTGGTGACAATAAAGTTTCCAAGTTGCAAAAAGCACTATAGGGTCTCAGAGAAAGCCCAAGGGTTTGGTACGAATGTTTCAATAAATTCATTGAAAGCTTAAATTTCGTAAGAAGTAACTATGATTATTATCTGTATGTAAATAATACAAGTGAAGATCCAATATATATATTAGTATTTGTTGATGATCTCTTAATTTGTTGCAGAGACAAAAATAAAATTAATAAAATTAAAGCTAGTTTAATGGAAAGATTTGCAATGAAAGACTTAGGCAAAATCAGCCAGTATATTGGAATCGATATAGATTATAGTGAAAATAGAAGTAAGATGACTTTAAGCCAAACGAAATATATTGAATCTTTAGCTCAAAAATATAATTTAGAAAACGCCAAATTGTATGATACTCCAATGGAGTCAAACCTAAAATTAGAACAAGCAAGTCAATTAGATGAAAATATGAAATATAGAAATATCATAGGCGAATTATTATATATAAGTACAGGCACAAGGCCCGATATAGCGTACAGCGTAAATTATCTTAGTAGATACCAAAGTTGTTATGATCAAACGCATTTTAAATATGCACTAAGAATTCTAAAATATCTGTACAAAACTAAAGACTTAAAATTAACGTATTATGACAACGTAAATTGCGAATTATTAGACTGCATGGTAGACTCTGATTATGCAGGAGATAATATAGATAGAAAATCTACAACAGGTTTTGTAATAAGACTTTTTCGCAATGTAATTTTTTGGAAGACTCGTAAACAAACCACTGTAACAAAATGTTCTACATTCGCAGAATATACTGCAATGTCAGAAGCAGTCACTGAAACCCTATTTATAAAAAGTAAAATATGAAAAGAAATTGTTTACGAAACAGAAAATCACTGTATTAAATAAACTATTTAAAGGATCAAGATTATAAATTTAAGGAGGCATGTTGCAATATAGAATAAATAATTATAATCTTGATTTCGTACTCCGAAATAGTACTCGTCGCGTCGCCTATTGTTACGCGACGATCTCTTGCAGCGAGACGAGATCACGAAAGAGCTACCGTACTGCGCATGCCACGCTACTCGAAGAACGCGTGGCACCCTACGTATAGCTCGGTATCCTCACTCTCTCGACCGCTATACCCCGGAGCGGGTACAAGTGTTGCCGACGGGAGGCTCGATGCTTCCAAACTTTAATATACTTTCTTCTTATTATTACTATTAAATAAAGTGTCTTTATTTACCCATCCACAAAATATTCAACATGGTAGCAGAGCGTGGTTGGATGTTAACGGTTGTTGTTAACAAAGTGAATCGCACAGTGAAAAATTTGGACAATGAAATAATACGGAAAAATTTCTGAAAAGTACATAATCTTGAAATTCGGAATTTCGGCTCAAAAAGTCGGCAAGTGAAACACGTGGCAAATCATAAAGTTAAACACATGTTCTCGTGGCTAAAACAAAAATTGAAGCAAGAACACGATTTGGAAGATAAAGATATCGAATTAAATAGAAAATTAAGAAATCAAATTCGCAAAGTATTTTTGAAGAAATTGAAGAAAATTATTACACTCACGGATCAAGTGAATAAGAATATAAAAATGGCGAAGCAAGCTAAAGTTGAAGATATTATGATACTCATTTTTGATGGCCTAAATTATTCAAGCTGGAAAACGAGATTAACAATTTTATTAGAATATAAAGAGTGCAATGTTCCAGCAAACAGGTTAATGAACGAACATGATAAAAAGAAAGAAGCTGAATGGAAGAAAATGGATCTGAAAGCTGATAAACAATTAGAATACATCGGTGGATGTACATCAGTTTTCGAGATGATAAAGAAATTTGATAAAATTAAATTAAATAATTTTAACACAGTGGAAGAATTCTTCGTCGAATTCGAGAAAACTACAAACGAGTTCAAAGCAGCTGGCGGAAGGCTTGATGAAGCCGAAAAGATGATATTTATTAAGAGCCTTGCCATCAACATATAGTTATATCGGGGATTTTATAGATGTCATCCCAGAAGAGCAGAGAACCGTCGATTATGTCAAGTCAAAGATAAAAGAAAAAAAATATGTCTAAAACAGAATCAGACAAAAGAAGTAATGTCAGTACCTAAGCATCCCAAGCAAAAGGTAAATGCTTCAGTTGTGGAGAATTTGGACATTATAAAAATGACTGTACGAGGCCACAGTAGCAGAGCAACCGGGACAGAGGTGCTTATTTCAGTCAAGGTCAACGAGGCAAATTCAACCAGAGTCAGCGAGGTCACTACAGAGGCTCCGGCAGAGGTGGAAACTACAGAGGCCGCGGCAGAGGACATGGTCAACCCAGAGGCGAATTTTCGGGCGAGCAAGTAAACGCTTATCAATCCAAGTCGTGGATAACACAGGTGTGTCA
>UCOL01003771.1:0-17365 GCA_900474335.1 Ormyrus nitidulus | reverse complement strand
AAATTTAATAACATAAAATATTTTGAGGTTAACTTTTAGAATAAAATTTCAGAATCATTTATTGATATTTTTTTTTTTGTATATATTTTTCTTTACTTTGATAACACCCATAGCTGTTTCATAAAACATTATTATTTTAAGACAAATTAAGATTTTCGCGGCTTTTTTTAAAAGGACCAATCAGCAACACTTTTAAAATACTTTTATGAATTTCATTATATATAAATAATTTTATTAACATTAAATATTAATATTAATTAAAATAACATTAAATTACCTGCAAAAACAAATATTTTTAATATCAATCTGCAAGTCAAATATAGTAACCAATTTCAATTTTATATCAAAAAGTAATCATTATTTTAATGTTTATAAAATCATTAAACGAACAAAATACATGCACGCGCGCGAAGTGGGCACAAACATCACTATTGTAAAAAATGAGGTTAAAAGATCTTTCGATCCCACGTCTTTGTCATTAAATTTTAAAAGCTTATAGAAACTCCAATATTTATATAATTGAAATGAAAAAGTCGAAGCAAAGAAGACTCGTTGAAAAAAATGCAAAACGGAGATTTAACAGTAATTCAGTAGAATCTATTACTTTCTCGGCTGCAGTTTAGATGCAAGCTGATAATTTAAGAAGTAGCGCCTTCGCTTTTACTAAGCGGTAGATTTCCATTATGGAGGAGCAATTTTTTTTCCCCTTACATAACAAAAATTCGAAAAATAAAGTTTGATTACGGTATAATGAATAGATGCAAACTTTCTATTGAATTGCAACGTTTCTAGTTACTCATTAGTCACTTCCAACTAGAGAAATTCGAATTGCTCAACGAACCACGTGCATTTTTTTTTCTTCATTCACTACAATCCCGGATAAACGCGGTGCTGCGTCCATAAAACAAACTACGGCGAAGGTCTGCCGTATACCTCGCCGCGTAAACACATCAAGGACAGCTGCGAAGCCGTCCTGCACGAATCAAATCAAAGCAGAGCTTCTCGCGAGTCGCGATAACGCGAACCTTTTGCATCTCGGAAGCATCATCTCTCTCTCTCTCTCTCTCGAGCGTCGGCACTTAAACAAAGAAGACCTACACGCGCGAGGATCTCGAACGAGATGAGCATCCGAGGAGGAGAGAGAGAGGAGGTAAGAGGATCGGCCGGTCGAGGTATAACTAATGGCTGAAAGAAAGTACTGGCGGGAACGAAAGAGAGACAGAGAGAGAGAGAGAGAGAGATGGGCTCTCTCGGTAGTAAAGTCAACGGTTGCCGCCCCGGCAAAAAAGGCAAATTGGCCGAAATGAGAGTTGCGTAGGCAAAGGAGATCCGAGCGCGAAGATCGCGCGCCGCGTTAACGATTCGCCGCGGAAGACGATTGCCCGGCGGCCGCGCGAATTTTCACGGTTATGAATGCGAAAGCAGAGTTTTCCTAGGCAGGTATAAACGACGAGGTTGCGCAACTATTTCGGCTGCAATGGAAACTCGGGCGAAAAAAAAAACGGATTATGTAATTGGCACTTGCCGCCGCGCTGTTATTATTAGCATAATTTGTTGTTCGGGGCCTGCAAACTGACATTGTAAACATTTGCGCATAACAAAACCGTTTCAATTATGCGGCGCAAATTGGCTTGATTAAAAATTGAAGTGAAATTCGAGGAAAAACAAAGTGTTAATATTCATCATCATTATTTAATCGCAGTTTCGCTCTTGCGTTACTTGCACATAATGAGTTATACTTATTACGTTCTAACATTCGGATTGTTCCATGGAAAACTAGTGAATAATTTATACTTCTTAACGGCAACTCGAAAGAAAGAGGATTAGCTATTTTGGTATATACTCGAAAAAATCCTATTTAACGTATTGTCATATAATATATTCGAAAATAAACAAAGCTCGTTACAGCCAGGCATATAACCATTTTTACGGCGTATCCTTTACTTTGCATACAATCAGCATTACGTCCCGAGCGCAAAACGATTTCCGCGAGCGCGTTCCAAAAGCAACGAGCAAAGTCACTTTGAAAATTGAATCGGAGTGGCCGCGACGCCCAGCCTCTCCGCGTAGCGCGAGAGAGAGCCCGAAAGGCAATCGCTTAGAAACGCGCGGCAATCGCGCTTTATATACAGTCTCCGCATTAGGCCGAGACTTTTCAGTTAAGCTTCGGGTAATGCGCAATTGGACGCGCGTTTTTCCCGGGCGCCGCGCGCGCAGGACGAATTAACGTGCCTGCCGCCGCCGCCGATGCAAATTGCAAAGGACGCAGAGAGAGAGAGCCTTTTGAAAGCCGAACGGCGAATTGGCATCCAGTGAAAAGGCGCTGAAAAGGTCGGCCCCGCGCCTGAAAAGATCGCGCACTCCACAGCTGCTCAATGCCATTACGAGCCATTAAAATTGCAGTTAAAGTCTCTCGCGCCGCTGCGGTGCTCGGAAAAATTGAGACGCGCCGCGGACGTATTATGCTGTTTATTTAAATATTAAAATATTGAGATGGACAGGCTGAATATTCATTCGCGGCCGGAGTAGCATGAAAATTAGAGTGTTAGTTTGATTAAGTATTACGCTCTTATCGCCGGAACGTCTGGTTTTCATATTTTCATCATCGTTAAATGGGTGTACGTGCAATGAAAAATAAATTGCTTCTTAACTGGTAATTATATTTGACCTATAGTCGGAATATTTTCACTCGTGCAATAGTTGAGTATTCAATTATTCAAATTAATCATTTACATTTTACGTGCAGCACGGCTTTATTTAAGCAAGGCATAGAAAAGTTAAAACTCACTTCATAAACATTATAAATCCGTCTACCGTTCAAATATCGTTCAAAAAATTTTCCCAAAACCGCGACTCCCACCGCGCTTAACACGAACGCGCCGAGGAAACCGGCATCCGACCGAAAAAAAAGTCTGTCTCTCGAATCTTGTTTACAGTGGAGTAGATTAGCCCGACTCGAGTTCGGTTCGCAGTAGCGGCAATTACGCGGGGATGTGTGCTTAGGCCGCCTTACGGAAAAACGAATGGAAGTCGGGCCTCGGCGTTCTTTGGATTGCGACATCGGGAGCGGGAGTAGTCGGAACGGCTACGGCAGCGGAATAAATTACGCCTTTGGGAAAGCCGGCGCAGCGCTCCGACCGAATTACTTTTTCTCGACGAAAAAGAGGCATATCGAAGCCGACGGCTATACGTATATACGCGCCACCGGCGAGCCCGAGAGTCGGTCTCTTGCCCGTCTCGCGACTGTACTCGTTGGGGCTTTATTCTTTATGTAACGCTGAATAGCAAAAAAATAACAACGGCCTCTCGGCGAAGGCTTCGTTATGCTTTCATCAAATTCAAATCGGCCGTACGCTCCGGCGAACAGGTCTGACTCCAGGATTATATTTTCTGAAAATAATTTCTTCGGCAGTTCCCTACTCGCGAAATTTATAAGCCGTAGAGAATTGTTTTAACAACATTATGATGTAAGCCACGTGTCGACGATTAAAATCAATGTTCTCTAACGCGAGAATTTAGGAGGGTCGCTTATTTTATTATTCCCGCTTGTTAATAATGTAAAAAACCGTTCGAAACCGAACCCCGCGAGACGCCCAAAGTCTCCACATTGCCAAAGACTAGCACTGAATTAGCCGTTTCCAAATCTCCGCTGCCGGCACACAGCTGCTTCCATGTATCATTAGCGAGAGGAGGCAGGATGAGAATCCACGATTTCCCATTAGCGTGCGCACAAAAGAGAGCGCTCGCGATTGCTCGCAAAATTGCATACGTAATGAGGGAGAGAGCCCCGCCGCCGACGCTCCTCGATCCATCTCTCTCTCTCTCTCTTTCCCGGACAAATTATTTCCACGAACGACGACAAATTTCCCCAGCGCGGAGGATCGAAGCGCGCGAGCACAAAGGAGAGCCGGGAGAGAGAGGCATTGTTCGCCGACGTCGGACACGCGCCGCTGAGTTTTCCACCCTTCCCGCCGAACGATGATGCTGCTGCTGCTGCTGCTTTGAATATGGACCTCGGGCGTCGCCCCGAGTCCTGCGCTTTTCCCGGTAAACAACGCCGGTAATGGAATATCGAATTCAACCCTTCTGCGCGCGAAAAATCTATTGTGCCGAGGCGCTTTCCTTTATTCGGAGTTCCGACGAGATGCGTACACGCTCGAGTTTCGGATATTATTGCCTGGGTGGGAGACCTAATTTTCTGTTATTTGAGAAGGGAATTTTGGGTCGGGAAGCTTTTCCGACAGATAGAATTATCTGTAAGTGTAGTATTATGAATTTTTTTTGTTAAGTTGCATATTTTTAAAAAATGTAATGTTTTTATCAAATTTTATATGTATATTCTACTGAACATTGCAGATAATTCAATTTCGTGTAGATAGTCATTGCTCCCAGAAAAATACTATCGCTTACATTATCGTAGGCTTTACATCCGCCATAACTAAAATAAAAATTTGACTGACCCCAACAAAAAATATTGTAAAATTACAAACTCATTGCGCATTCTGTTGCAATAAACATCTTTTTCCAACAGCTTTGGCAAGCGCTTTTTTCACGTCGATAAATCACAGCGAGCCGTTCAAACTCGCACATTCGGCGTCAGATAAAAATCTATAAGCCTGTCCGCGGTCAGCAGAATGGAATGTCAATGGCTATTAATTTGCGTCTCTCTATCTGCAAAGACCAAAGTCGCAATCAGCGCGATATTTAAATTCCCTCGGCGAAAAGCAGAGAGAATTCCCCCCCGACAAAAGAGGCTAAATCACCGCGGCCGTTTGAATAATCGCCGCGTGTTCTATCGCTGCGCTTTTCGACGCGCGCGCGGGCTTTAAAAAGGAGAAACGCAGGGCCGCGGATAATCGGTAGCGCCGTTCTCTGCCGTTCTTAATTAGCATAATTGCCCGATTATGATCTCCGCTCGCGCGCGCGCGCAAGCAGGAGAGTTCAATAAGTTTAATGGCCACGGCCGTAAAGCAAACATCGTACATTTTTCAGGCGGGATTAACGAGCCGGAAAATGTTACTAATGCTTCCATTACCCGGTGGCGAGCGGCCTCGTTCGCCTATTAATGGACCGTCTTATCGCGCCAGACGACAAGGCGTTCGAAGGGTTAATTAGAATCGTTTCCTTCGCACCACTTGATTGCGCAACGAGCGTTGACGCTTTGTTTATAACAAACGTTTAACGACTAGGCTGTTGTACCTCTCGGTAAACATAATTAATTCATCGTGAAAAATATTCAATTTTTTTGCTGGTAACTTTTAACAGTTATTTACGTTCTGAGGTTACTATTAATTGGGCCACTGATAATTCATTGAAATTATTTAATTTATTAGTAAAATAAAATTATCGGACTGCAAATTTTTGCACGAAACCATCCACTTCCTCAAAGAATTTGACGCACACAGGTATCGACAGATTTATTAGTCTCGTGACGGCGCAACATTCAATATCCGAACGACTTGTTCCACACGTTTTTTAAAAAGGGGCAAAAGGCCCATTGAACGGATCGTTTAACGCGCGTTTCCTCCCCCTCCCGCAGGCGTTTACATTACAAAGCTATGCCCCCCTTTTTTTTCTCCCCCCCCGCGAGAGGCGGCAAGGCGAACACGAAACTCCTCGCCGCGGCGGCCGCTGCTTTAAATGCAAAAAAGGCCCGCGTTCGCGCGCGCACACATGCCTCTCTCCGCGTTATTAGTATTAATAACGCGATCACGTGACCGCGCGCGGCAGCGCACCAGCAAATTTATGATAGCAATTACCATTAGCGCACTCTCTCGCGTACGTACGTACGCACTCGTTTCTCCGTGCGTGCGCGCGTGCGTGTGTGTGTGCGCGCGCGTGCGCGCGGGCAAAACAAAAGAACCAACAGAGTCTTCAATACTATCGCAGGAAAGATCGCGCCGGAAGCATAACTCGATACGCGCCAGCCAGCCAGTCTCTCTCTCTCTCTCTCTCGCTCTTTCTCGCGTCGCATATTTGCATGCGCGGAAATGATTCCCGAGATTCGCCGGAAACGCGCCGTGGTATAATGTTACTCGTCATTATGAAAAAAGTCGGGCTCGCGCGCGCGACCGCAGATTCATCTCTCTCTCTCTCTCTCGCTCTTCGTTCGGAAGCCCCGCGCGCGATTTTATTATACAAACACGCGAATGTGCAATTTTTTTTTTCTCTCTGTCTCTCGCCGGCCGCGGCGCTGCGTTGGATCGTATTTTAAAAGCTAAGCCTTATGGAAGTTTTATGTTTACTTATATAAAACCGTGAAGGTATTTCGCGTAATTATGCATCGGGGAAAAAAAGAGTTTACAGCTTTATGTAATTTTCAATCTGTTCTTTTTTTGTAGACGCGCTCCTTCAGCAATTTAAGAAGTTTTCTTCGTCTTTTAAGATATTCCTCGCTCGCTGAATAGCCGTTGTCTTAATCGTATGCTCGAATTTTCATTTAGAGCACTGAATTTTTAATAAAGTGCAAGGGCATAAAAGTTAACGAAGTTTCCCAAACGATTTTTTAATTAAAATTTCATTTAAAAATTATGCTGATTTTATTACGCTCGAAGTTTTAACTTCAATTTTATTGCGTGGAACTAATTCACGATGCAAAGAATTTACGAAATAAAAAGCGCCTACAAAAATTAGCGGAGAAGCACGCGATTCAAAATATATTTTTGGCACAAAGTGGAACCTTCTTGACCGCAAATCGAAACGGCGAAATAGAGCCAAAAAAATAAAGAAAAAGAGCAACTCGAGCGTAGATTAAGCGAATTCGCGAGACCTCCTCCGAGACATTTCCTCTGCGGCGACCGCAGCTGTATAATCGAAATCGCTCATACGAATTTACGGCGATTGACAAAAAGCGGAGCGCAGCCAATGCTCGAGAGAGAGGAAGTCAAGGGAGTCGCGCGCTCACAACCAAGTGTAACGAAGCGTACACAGAGCGCAGTTCGGGGAAGTACGTGACATGGTTTTGACCAAGCCTATATTTGTTTAACCCGGAACTCGGCGGTCCCATTGTAGCGCGAAATCGTTCGCGCGCGCGCGCACACACGTCTTCTTCGCGCTCGCGCGGAATTGCTGCGTCGTTGCGCAAAGAGAGAGAGAGAGAGAGAGAGAAATTATAAACGAGCCCGAGGAGATTTGTGCAGCCTTGCAGAAACGTCGGCTAAAATATTATAATGCAAGCTTACGCACTTTCGAGCGTCGCACGCACAATTCGCCAGATCGTGTTTCCGAGCCCGGAATATGCATATTTCGGTTGCCGCTTCCTTTTTCTTTTTCTTCCGGGGCTAAAATATCGCAGCGACTGACTTCTTGCTTTTTTGTCGCTGTCGGACGGTGAAGGAAAATTTTTGCGCTTTCCGAGGCGTTTTGAAATTTTCAGATGGGGAATTTTTGTATTTTAACTTGGCCCTGGATTAGAAGCAACAATATTTAGGTAATTAAAACGAAAGAAATTGTTATTTCCCTCTGTATTTTGAAAAAGATGTTAAAATAACGTTAAAAGCTGAAATTTATGTAAATATGTATCAAAGCCGAGAGAGCGGGTAAAAAGCGCGGCGTATGAAATTCTAAACTGACATCTGACATCCTGCTTATCAAAGTGTATAATAACTTGAGTAAAATATAATCCTTTTGAGCGCGTAAAATATCCGCCCGAGAGATATTAAACGCATACAAAGCTCTCAGCATTAAAAAGCTAATTAGCACGCAAAAACTGAATATTAACACTCCTTCCTCCAAACAAAAGCCAGCTTGATAAATTCTCTCTCTCCTCGATCCGAGAGCCCGGACGAAAACGGCGACGGGCGATGTTAGCGCCTCTCTCGAAAGCTGATAATCTCTCTCTCTCTCGAGTGAGAGAGCGGCTCTTTGCATGGCGCGGCTGCAGGGAATATAACTCTCACGCAGGGCATATTCCGCAAAGCAGCCGGGCTTTTATCTTTGCCCGCTCATCGTGGCACATCCGGATTCAAATTGCGCCTTCGTGCTTGCGCTTATGTTTATTTATCCAGTTATTAAAATTACATTAAGCCCAGTCCGGCCTTAATTATACGCAGCGTCTTAGAGCAGGGCGACGTGCACCTTGCCAGTCCGTCCGTTTTCTCTCTCTCTCTCGCTCTCTCTTCCCCTTTTGCCGCGCTACTGACGGACGAGTCGCGTTTTGTTCGGGGCCGCTTAATTATGGAAAAACGTCGGCGCATCGGTAATAACAGCTTTCACGATTAATTTAACGCGAGGAGGGGGAGGAGGCAAAGTTCGCTCGACTTTTTGCATAATGGCTTTTTGAATTTTTTTTTTTTTTTTACGAGTTTGTTCGACTGCTTTGCATGATGATTGAGAGCTCGGGGAGGTAATTAGAGTACAGCTCTAATTGGCCTTGGATCGTGTACTTAAATTGAAATTGTTCGCAAATAGCGAACGGCCGCGCCGAGTTATTACACGCCTTGTATGTCAAGTCAAATTATAAGTTTAATTACGCAACCGATTGTATATGTATGCATATTCGAAAACAATAGTAGGCAAAGTTTTCGTAATCTCTGATGTAAGTGCTAATCAAGTTTTAGTCACTTTTTATTAGTTTTTTACTGCGTACACGGTGCCAGGCAAAAAGGAAAATGTCTCAATGTAATATAGTACAGTTTATAGCAGCAGATTTTTTGCAATTCATATTTAAACAGTTGTACACTGAACATCATCGATTAATTGACAAACCATTGTTGACACGTAAGTTTATTAAGTTATATGAATTTTGATTTCGTTCAAATTTTGGAAGTAGAACAAGCCTCGAATCGAAGAAAATTCCTTGAATATTCAAATACGAGAAAATGTTATATCCGCCGAGAAATTGCCGGGTAAAATTACAATCCGATTACGGGTAATTTATTACACTAATTAAAAGAAACCCAGAATTTATATAACCCCCGTATGATACCGATTTTCAAACGAATTATTCCGATTTTCACCACTCCACTTTCCACCGGGCTGACGGCTAATGAATTTCGCAAAGCGCCAAGCAGCTTGCGCAACGAAACAATTCGGTGCACGCACAAACAAAAAATAACAAGTCCATTTGTTAATCGGAATTCAGGTAAATCGCCTCGCGGATCTTTGGAACGTCATCCGCGGGGCCCTAAAGGCACGAACGATCGCAGCGTCATCGCGCGCGTTATTCGCGAGAGATCTCGGCGGCCGCTATAACACAAAGCGGCTTATTGTCTTGCGGTTTCTGCGGCGAATCATTTGCATGTTCCAATTTTTTTTTTTTTTGCTTTTCAAAGGATATTTTTTAATTATTTTTCCTTTACGGCGGCGGGCGCGCTGTTGGATTGGAGTTGGAAGGCGCGCGCTTGCAAAGAAATGCGCGAGTGCGGCGTTTATGTAACTTTGTGCATAATAAGGAATTGTAATCTGTTCATCAGTTTTTTTAGAAACTCGTGTGTGGCTAATGCGGCGAGCTCCGCGCATGGAAAAAAAGAATTATTCACGGCCTTAGGATTTAAATGTTTATCTGGCGGGTAAGTTTCCTAGTATCGACTATGGAAAATGCGAGATTCGTGGAAATTTTACTCGTTCTCGAAAACAATTCCACTTACGGCCAAGTTCGAGAGGCATTGAATTTCAAAAGGAATATATGCCAAAAATTTTCAATTTCCACAAGAGTTAAAGACTTTTGTGAAAGATCGCTTGAACGCGGATTGGAAAATGGACTTTACTATAAATATAGCGTTTAGGTATTATTTGCGTAGCTTGTTAGGCTTGACATAACCGTTATAAACAGCGTTTTGAATTACTTATTCACATCGTACGAACGCACGGTATTTACAGTTAAGGTATAAGACGCTTTCAACACGACATTATTCAACGTGTCTCCCATTATTTACTTTTTCAGTATTTGTTAAAACAAGACTTGTTCTTTTTGTTAGATCAACAATAACAACACGTGCATCTGCACCTGAAAAAGTTGCATGCGCACTACAATCCAAGAATCTTCATTCATACACGTTCCAAGAACCCCCGGCGGTATTCAAATGCGCGCGCCTCGTAAAAAGGATTAGCGCTCCCCGCGGAAAGTCAGGCACGCGTCCGCGTTATCAGTCGCCAGATACCAGTCCGGCATACGTGTACTTGGTGGCGTAGGCCTCGCGAGACAGCGAGACTCGTCTCGCCGCGCGCGGTGAATATTCGTCGCGTTTGCGCAACGACGCGCCCAGTGGAAACTTTGCCCCGCGCTCCAAATACCTGTGCGCGCGCGGACGATGATTACGTTCCGGGAACGAGAGAGGAGACAAAAGGGCGCAATTGATAAAGCAAACAAGAGGAGGGCCAGTTGGCAGGGCCGATTTCGGAGCGAGCCGCAGGTGGAGAGCAGCTTTCGGACAGTCATTGCGGTCGACCGCGAGGAGAGAGAGAGAGGAGTCTCGCTCGTCATGCAGGGCAAGGCCGCGCATGCCATATGCCTCTATGCAAATCGAGATGGGTTATTCTCCGCTCCGCGAGAGAGAGAGAGAGAGGAGGCGGCTCATTTATCAACGGTCAGCGAATTGGTTATTTAAGCGCTGATTGAGGGAGGCGCTCGGTTTTGGCCGAGGCTTATTGTTCGGGGCCAGTTTTTGGGTGCAGTCGAAAAATTTCACTCGGAGGGGAAAGCAATCAGTCGCTCGGATGAGGAGGAATAAGGCTGAATTTTAATCGAATTCAAAGTCACAACATTTTTCTCAACAAGCTGACAAAATTTGACGGCAAGTTTTCTAAATCTTCCGAGTCTTGGAATGGGCATTACAGTTAGCAGAAGAAAAATTACGCTCGGTTTCTAATTATTCAAAGTGTCTATCGGAAAACTATTTTTCCCAGCGATTCCCGAGAACTCGGCATTATAAAATAATTATCCAAGACTAAAAGCCGCGCATCCTTTACGCAACCTCAAATATCAATGACTCTCCGCTCGCTAATCAATTAAAATATACAAAGTTTTCCTTGGAAATGCATAATCAAGTATATTGCACCAGGAATCTCATAAAGCACAGCAGCGGATCGTCGGCTAAACAAACACCGGCAGCCCGACGTTTGTTCAACTCGCCGCCGCGGCTCTCTAAAAATAGCCGCCGAGAGAAAAAGATGAGCATCAGCATCTCATCGAGGAAAGCCGAAGCCGCGGCGTGATTCATCCGCAGAAATGGAAACCCTCGGCGAAACGAGGCTCTAATTAGAGAAAATGAACTCATTACGAGCCGCGTCCTAACAAGGAAACGCGAATGACACTCTCGATCTCCAAGGATGTTCTCACGACTACTCTCGCGCGTCTTTCCTTTCTTCCACTCTCTCCCCCTCTCTCTCTCTCTCTCTCCGATCGGCAGCGCGTTACTCACAAAGGAGCTATTTTGTTTAACGACGATAGCATCTGTGTAATGTACTCCAAGAGCACCTGTCGAAAGTACTTGATCTACCGCTCATTGCGCTACTTAAAGGCTAAGCACATAATAAGCGCACCGCTGCGGCGGCGGCGGCCTCTTTCGCAATTCGAATTTCAGGGTTCCCGCTCTTGCGAACTTGTAGAGAGAGAGAGAGAAAGAGAGAGGGAGAGAGAGAAAAAAAGCGAGTCCTCGCATTCCTGATCGATGAGGATCGCGGCTCCTCTTCCTGCACCGCGTAACGAGCTTTCCTTCCCTGCCTGATTCACGAGGCGCTGAAACGTTCGTTATTTCGCGCTCGCGGAATTCCTGTTTTCTTTCTCTCCGCGCCGAGAGAGATGACTCCTATAAATTTCGTCAGCCTGACTGATTTCTAGGATTCTGAGATAAGTCGCCGCTGATTAGAGCTCTACGAGGCGGATGGAAAAAAAGGTATTGACGCAGAGCTGGAAACACGGATTTCACATCAGAATTCAGGGTCTTATCGGTGGGCTCGCGGTATATTTTCGCAGTGAATCATAAGCTCGAGTAATGCGCGCTCCTCTCCAAGTCTCTCCACTTGCGCTACTTTTCGAAACATTGCGCCTTTTTCTAAATTATTGAAAACAAATATATATAATATCGAAAGCTCTTATCGACGGCTCTCCGATTAGAAATTCCGTGACTAATCGCTCACCGCGCGAGACGTTGCGCAACGAGACCTTCTTTTCGCCGGACGAAAGGCACAGCGCGCACATTTTTCATCCCTCGATTATTTATCGCACTCTCTCGCCCCTCGGACTTTTTGCGCGTAATTACTCGGAGCCACTGCCGCGAGAGAGAGAGAGAGCAAACAAAACCGGCCGGCAGCGAGTATCGCACACTATTTACCCGGGAGTAGCCGTTAAAATCGACGTTTTAATTTCGCGCTGAAAGGCGAACGGGGCACCATTCGAGCTTCTAAAACCATAAAAACTGCAGGTTATGTAAAATAAACAGAAATTGCTTTCCCCGAACGTAATTTACGACATATTCCCCCCGCCTCGCGTGCAAAACGCCGCTCGCGGAGAGTGCGGCGGGCAGCGCGCGCCGAGCATCGCGCGCGACGTGTAGCATCCGCAACCGCCGAGATGCGTATGTGCATATTATCCTAAAGTGTCGGGGAGTTTATAGGTGCGCGGGACTTATCGCGGCGCGATGCGGAGACTTGCGAATTTTCACACTGGATTCTTCGTACCTTGGGGAGATTAATTTTGCGCGATTATTATTGGAAATTGAGTGTCTCGTGAAAAAATGTTTATATGCGCACCGAATGCATAATTGGGCCTGAATTAAAAAAGAAACAGTATACTAATAAAAAAAAGAGCTCGTTCGCCGATTAGATTAAGCTCGACAAACACCCTTTATTTCCGTCCGAAACTCACATACGAAAAGCGCAAAATCAACATGCAGGAAAACAAACAATACGTCTCTCCACCTTAATTGAATTTTCCAATAAATTCCTAGACAACCGCGTCCGATACTGCATAAATCCCCATGCGCGCGCAAGCGGCTACGCAGCTCCAATTGTTTCCCTCCTCTCGCGCGGAGAGCGCACCGCGAGAAAGGTGAATCCGATTTCAAGGACCCGCGGCGCGTCGACGTGAATCGAATCCTCTCTCTCTCTCTCTGTCGTCGCGCGCGCCGCGAACCGGATAAATGATGGAAATTACCATATTCATTGCATTGTTGCTTGCGCGCGCTCGCGCTCGCAGGTGAGCCCCGCCGTATTTGGAAAGCAGCCGCGCGGCCATGCTAATCCCGGCGAGATGGATTGCCGACCGCGGGAGAGGATCATTATAATATCGACGACGGCCAGCGCGTTTGCGCCGCCGCCGCGAGACGCGAGGACTGATCGCCGAGCGAATAATTAGACGCGGGGATCGTCTTTGCGAAAGAGAGGCACTGGTTTTCCTGCGGATTTTCGAATCCAAAGTCGTTCGGTGTAATGTGAGGTGGTATGAATCTTTGTTAATTCGGTGATTCACCGAGGCTTTGTACTATCGCGCTTTATCTCGGATCTAATGATTAACTCGATTTCAATGCTGAATGTTTTGCATTAAAAGCAGATCGAGGCTATTTATTAACTCAAACACTTTCGTCGATCGCTTCGCGAAATAATCTATAACAATTCACCAAATTCCGCAAAAAAAAAATCGATTCGTCAAAAAAAATTCCCAAATCTCAGTCGGAACAAGAAAATTTTCCTTCGGCCCGCGTCCGAAAGCGGAGTACCCAACGAAGTCGAGCCTCGGGAGTCTCGGCGAGAGAGAAAGAGTTGGGGGGGAGGGGTGTGAGAGCCTCCTCGGTGGATGACTCGCGCCGCGCTCCCACTCGGTACGTGTCGTTAGCGACTAGTCACTGCATTAACGCATGCAGCTCGGCCACGTCCGCGCCATTATAGGTTTTATTATGAGCCGAGCGTTTCCTTTCCGATGCGCCAAGGCCGGCCGGCCGGCCGACGCGGATTTTTCCCACAGCTCTCTCGAATTGAAAAGGAATATATGCGCCGCGTACGCCGCGTTTAACGGGAGTCTGCGCGCATCAATTCCTATATATACGAATGTTTGCACGTTGCGCCGCTTCTAATTGCCGCGCGCGCTTGTGCAACCGACGGGTTAATTATTCTTCGTGTTCGCCACGAAAAGCCGGATTGATGGCCCGAGAGCGGAGAGATGAATAATTGAATATGTGCGATTGCTCGTTTGAAAGAATATGTAAAAAAACGCAACTCTATGGGCTCGTACATATTTATTTACGGAGAACGCGGAAAAATGTAGCTTTTGAAACATTGCTCCGCCGCAATGCAGATAGCATTATTTAATTAAGATTAAAGTTTATCAAGCGAGTTTATTTATGGACGGTGGCTTCGGCCGGTGATTGAGCCGCAATTACGACGGTTTATGAAGTTATCCGGCGCGTGCGCGCCAAGTTCATAAATAAATCGCTTTGTATAGAAAGAGCGAGTTGACCGGCGAGGAAAAATGAAGCCGACGAAATATATAATATATACGTGCGAACATCGGTGTCCCGCTGCGGCCCGACTGCGACGCGGATTAAAATCTATTTATGCACTCGCAAACGGGCTTGTAGTATTACTTAACGAACTACTTATCCTCATCTTCGAGGCATTTGCATATGAGTCAGTGCGCGCGCGCGGCAAGCCGACCGTGTCTGAATTACCGTTCTCGCCATTTTTCATAATAACGGATGAAAATGTTATTTTTAGATCTCGCCTCGTGTCGAGATGCGAAAATCAGCCGTCGCTTCGAGAAAAATTATTCGATGCACAGAAATGTATTGCTCGAAATCTCGCAAACGTTAAAAAAAAAACAAATAAACGCATATAGAAAATCGCTCTCGCCGGGCCGCCTAATCCCCGCTAAGCAGCCAATAATAAAAAGAGAGAAGAGTCAAAAACTCCCGAGTCATTTATAAACAGGTGGATGAAAGAGGCCTCTGCGCGCGCCTCTCGCCGCCGGGGAACGAAAGGTGAAAAGGAGCGATAAGGATCGCTCGCTCGCAGGGGCGTAACGCTCCGGCGCGTGGCCCGCAACCCTTTCTCTCTATATCCCTCTCCGCTTCTTTGCCCGGGCTCGATCTTCCGGAGGCGCGAGCAATGGAAAGTCGCTCGCGTGTCGCCGTGATTTGTCGGCCGAGCGATACCTGTATTTTTCGGAGCGGATTCAGATCCGAGGGAATGCGTGGCGTTTGTCTCGGCAGCTGCGAATTTTTACGTGAGTTTGGCGAGGAGGCAAGTTTATTTTTATTGCGATAAAGTTGACAATAAAAAGCAAGAAAATTATGTGTGCCTTGTTAATTGATCAAAAATTAATTAAAATATTACTTAACGTCGTCGTAAAAATAAATAACGTCTGCACGAATGATGGCGGAGTAATTTTTCGAAATTAGAATTCGCAAAAGCCGCGTCAAAAGGCAAAAGGAACGAGAGGAGAAAGAAAGTAGCGAAAAAGAGAGAGGCGAAGGCAAAAAGGAAGGGAAAGGGTTGCGCTCGGTGGCTGGCGGAGCCTCGCTAACTGATCGAAACCGGCACAGCCGCGATTCTTTAGTGCCGCTGGAGAAAGACGGAGAGAGAGAGCGAATCCTCGCAGATAAGCTCGGCGGGAGCGAGAGAGAGAGACAGAGATTCGCCACGTGACCCTCAATTCCTTATTGGAAATCCTTTCCCGGCCCGGCTTGACCCATCCGAGGTGAGATTTATCCGTCGGCTTTACCTGCGCGCGCGCTCCTACACTCTCTCATTTTAGATTCTCCCGCGCGATTTTCTTATCGTCCCGCTCGCCCTTATCCCCTCGTCTCTCTCTCCTCTTCTCCGTGTGTACTTTTCGCCCGGTTTTTCTGCGGCCGCGTCGAGCCCGCTGCGCTTTATGACCTCGCGAGAGGGGCGCGATCGAGAGAGCTAATCGCTAAGCTCGATCGGAATTTTTGGTTATCGGACTGCCGCGGTTTATATTGCCACCGTTGGCGTTATTTTACTAAATTTCTGCCGAGGTTTTCTGGGGCTTGGAAAGTTTGAGGCAGCGCCTCTTTGGCGGTGACGAGCCGATTCGAGCGTTTTACGTTAATTTAACTTGCATCAAGGAACGCATAACGTTTCGAAATAACTCGTATAACACTTTTTGCGGTCTCGAGTGTTTTTTGTTGCGAAGGGTTTTTATTCGAGGCGCGAGTAAAAGTGAATGTAAATTTAAGAAAACCTTATATTTTATTGCGGCATTACAATCGAAACGGGGGAAAAAAAACTTACTTCACAGTCGTCTCTTTCATTACTCGCGACGAATAAAGAGCAAAAACCACACCATTCCGTGAAATGTCGTTCGCTCTCGTCTCGAGAGATATAATTTACGTAAAAATCCGCGCGCTGTGCAGAAAAACGAAATTATGTAAATGGCGATCGAAGGCCGCGCTTAATCAATATTCATCGCTCTCTAATCTTTTTTCCCCTTGAATTTCTACTCGACCATTTCTCTCTCCTCGCGCATCGCGCGCACCACCCGCAAAACACCGACACCTCCGATCCTTTTTTTTTTTTTGGCATTACCTAAGCCGCCGTGTTCCACTCGAAAAAAGGCCTCCTCCAAAAAAAAAAAACAAAAAAAAAAAGGAGTCACGCGTGGCTGGGCAAAGGAGAAAGAGAGAGAGAGAGAGGGAGACGGAAAGGAAGGCAGAACAGGTTGCGCGAGCCCCGAAATCCAGAGCAGCAGGTATACAAACACGGATTGCGTCACAGCCCGGGAAGATGCACTTCCGACTCATCGGAGATTCTAATCGCGGCGCGATAGAGACACACACGTGTTCGCGGAATGGCGCGCAATATCCTCTCCCGTCTATTTCGAGTTGTGAGACGAGAGAGGCGGCAATCACGCAGGGATATCGTGATGCGCGCCCGGTGTGTATATGTAAAGCGCCGAGAGCGAGTTAATCTTATCTCAGGATCGCGGCGTATTATTTAATAACTATGCGAGGCGCTCTTTTTATTTTTTGGCGAAAAAAAAAAATCGCTTGGCGACATCTCCGCGGGCGTCGATAGTATATCGCGGTGGGCGGCGATAAAGTTCGATTTTATCGGCGACGCGCGCGAGTCGATAGGTGCAGCGGACTTGGATCGATGTGTTGTTCTAGCTGTAAATGCCGAGGATTTTTTTTTTCTGGGAGAAAGCGCGACGTTAATTTTGACAGCGTTCTCTTCTTGAATGATAAAAGTTCTCGCGCATTTTGATGCAACTGATTGTTCGGCCAACGGAATTGTCATAAATAGGTAACTAAGTTTTTTCCTGACAAATATTGTTACTGTTTTTAGATACGACGTTCAAATAAAGATGTAATAATGCACTGAGAGAAAAAAAGGAGTAAAAATTACTATTCTGTATCGTAACTTGAGATATGAGAAGAAAAAAAAAGATTTTTACTAAACTGAATAGTAA
>UCOL01003770.1:0-17386 GCA_900474335.1 Ormyrus nitidulus | reverse complement strand
ATTACAAACATTCAATTAGTTTAAGCTACTTCTTTGCATTTATATAAGCTATCCATAGCATTTAGATGTTTTTTACTACATTACTGAATAACTGAGAACGGAGACTGAAGTGTAATAAAAATATGTGAGGTTATGTTCATGCTTCAACATCGCCAATAACTACTTCAAAAAACGTTACATTATGACCTGAAAACTGGCCATTTTTTAGATTGAAATTTCTACCAGGGTAGTGCCCTAAAAGTTTAAAAAAAAGAAAAGTTTCGAATAATATATTAGCTACGATGCAAAGGGTTAAAGGTTGCTTTAATATTCTGAAGAATTTATAATTGATCACCTTTTGTTTCTTATAATAATTAAAACTAAACAACATTACAAGTCTAAAAAACGGTGTTAAAATGAGAAGTTCTCGTTCCAAATTATAATCAATAACTAACCAAAAACATTTTATATGAGGATTATATTTATTTAAACGTGTAAAGTTTTTCAATGAATCCCAGTCATATGGAAACTATGATGAATTCCATGAAGATTATTAAGAATGTATTGTTGAATGTCTCGCTCTAACTCTAATAGCCATAGGCAAAAGCCAGCTCAAAAATTCAATTTTAACCAGCACCTTTAAAGTGCAGAAAAAAACTAAAATTCTATTTGATACTAGGACACACTGGTATTAGTGGCAATGAGGAGTTAGACAAGTTAGTGAAAAAATCGTCAAATAAAGTAGCGTTAAAATAGATCAAAGTTGCTTTTACCGATTTACGTAAATTCAAAAAAAGAAAAACTTTAAAATGCACTATTGAAATACTTAAAAGGATTGACAAAAAGCACGTACTACTTTAATAATTTCTACGAAGAAGCGAATGAATTCGTGGTATAAAAAATTAAACCTTTCAATAGAAGCCATTGTTACTTTTAACAAGTGTCGATCAGATGTTGCCTTTTTTCCAGCTCGTATTGGAATAAGTCTACGCATATATTGACAATCCGGATATTACAACCAAAATCTTAATCACTTTCTTTAGCAATGCCCAATTTATAATGAGCAACGAATTAATTTTATTAAAAAATTTTGAAAAACTGGCTTTTATTACCTTTAGACTGCACAATTGTACCTTTAAAACTCACAATATGTGAATTATTGGTCAAATTTCTAAAAAGTTGTAATTTACAATTATAATTATTTACATAATTATCATTATATTAACTATTTAATAATGATACTGTAAATTTATGTGTCATATTTAATGTAAACATGTATATGTTATGCACTTAAATACTGTAAATATGCATATTTGTGTATGGAAATAACCTTACATATAAGACTAAAATTCTCAATAAAAAATGAAGAATATGATGACCATTATGATTTAAACGCTTATTCAAAAAATTCAAAATTTCAAAATATCTTGAAAGTATACATATATTGAATTGAAATAAGCACAATAAAATTACTCGTTTAGTTTTTATAGAATGAATATTAATAGCACTGTATTCTACGAAGGTTTCCCATCTTAATTTTTAATAGAATAAGACTCTAATAGTTATCGATCGATACAAAGACACACTCGCAGTTCATATAAATGTTAAAATGCGCTTATGTCGAGGTGTAGGTGGCGCGCATCGTATAGTAATTTTTTATACCTATGTATCGTTGCAGACTCAATACGATGTCGACGTATTGATAATGTTGTGTAAATTATGCATACGACAGAAAACAAAAGAAGCAACCAACAAGTAGATTTTGTAATCTAATTTACTGAAACCTAAAGTAAATATTGATTTCCTTTCGTGATTTTTAAGGATGTTCTTCTGTAGAAGAACCTCCTTAAAAGTCACGATTTAATTTACAGCATGTTGTAAGGTGATCGTATCAGGATTAAAATTTAAATTATATATTTGTCAAACTGTAGAGTAAAAATTATGTTATAATAGAAAGCAATCATATTTTTTGAAATATATTAATTTTTTTAATACAAATTCGAATTTTGCAAGTATATGAATATTTTACATTAGCCCATTAAAACCCAAGCCGAAACCAGAATATATAGCTTCAGATTAACAATTGGATTCATGGCATAGCGAAAAAAGAAAATACCCATATTTTTTTCTTTCGACGTTTCTGATTGTTTAGACAAAATTATTTAAACAAATTTTCTAAAATTCTGTTATTTTGAAAAACTATTTAAGTCAATCGATTTTGTAGGAAAACTTATGAAGAAAACCATCTATGCTAATTGTTCGTCAGATTTCAGTTTGTTAGTGATGTGAAATCGCTACACTGAGAGAATTTTCCAGTAAAAATTATCCCCTAAATTAGGCTAATCGCAGGACAATGCGATTTTCTGGATAATATTTAGCCCCTTTTAGGATAAAATTTACTCAAAATTAGAGTAAATATTATTCTAAAGGAGGCTGAATATTATCCAGAAAATTGCATTATCCTGCAGCCGTAATTTTTCTTCAGTAATTCTCTCCGTGTATAGAGAATTTTTCTAGGTTACGTTTTACGTTAGGGTAGCAAAATCAAATTGTTTATGACTGCTTCACGATAAGAAATTGCACTTTTACAGGAAAATAACGCGAAAATTTTTTTATGATTTTTCCTATAGGATCGATAAGCACAATTCGTTTTTCAAAATAATGAAATTTTTGACAATTTGTAATTAAGTTTAAGCACCAATTTTTTTGCTATCATTGCAGTTTAAAGCTATCTATCCTAGATTCGGCTTGAGTTTTAATGGGTTGAAGAATATGTCGAACGTATCCCCTTAAATTTCTTTAAATTTATATGAAGTAGTCTGTAAGCTTCTAAACAATTGCACTTTACGATGCACTCATCAACAATTTCTGAACTTTTTCTACTGATACCCTACCTGAAATTGTATGCGGAAGAGAATGAGCTCTCACGCGTTCAAAACGAATAAAAACCGCGGCCAATTCATTGACACTTAGCTTCCAAACTACACCAAACTAATTTATCGTTCCTACAACATTTATAATAATACTTAAAATTTAAAATATATTAATGCATTATTTTAACCCTTTCAGTCACAGCTGGACATCAGTGACCCACCTAGACACTATCGATTTTTTAACGTTTATGAACAGTTTATTATCGATTTCGTTGCGGTTTTTTGTTCCCTGCCTCTCCAAGATTCCAATAAGTGTTAATAATAACTATTTATAATATTTATTACTAATAACAATTTAATATAAAAAGAAGCAGAATTTTTAAAATAAATTCATGTCATGACGAAATAATAGATAGTTTTATCTGAAAATTTGAATATAGAGATTTTTGAGGTTGCTGATTATGAATCCTCTATAAAATTTTCTAAAATTCAAAACGGCGGATCCAATACGGCTGGTAAAATTTTGAAATATGGTAATTTTATATAGTAATTTTTTCTGAAATTTAATATATAGGGGTTTTTAAGGCCGCTAAATACGGTCGATCAAAATTTTGAAACATGCTAATTTCCACCATTTTGAATTTTGAAAATTCGGTAGCGGATTCGTAATCAACGACCTCAAAAATCGCTATATACTAGATTTCAGACAAAATTACCATTTTTTTTTAATTATGTCAGCCACATTGGGTTCACCATTTTGAATTTTGAAAATTTGGCAGCAGATTCGTAATCAGCGACCCCAGAAAACCGTTTGCTGGAAGGTGGACTGGAAGGGTTAAAAAAGCAACTAACTCTTATTAAATGTACAAAAAATTTACCTTTTAAAAAAATTTTTCTTGATGCCTTGATGGAAACTATGTAGTTTCGCCATTGTTTTCGATGGCGAAAGAAGGACATTTAACCATTACTAGGGCTTTCGCCACTGACAGCTAATATAGGTTAATATAGGTTAATGATAACATTAACATCAACCTATATGTTAATACAAATGTACAATAAGTCAATAAGAGATACTCTGGTTTTAGAAATATCTGAGGCAGAAGCTCAAAACCATTTTAGAAGTAAATTTTACGAAGCTTTTTAGAATTCATCGAAAATTTCGTTAAACTGAGCGTTGCACAACATGGTGAAGAGTAGCAAGACGCTTTGAAGTTCCGATTATTATTTTACAGATTTTTATTAAATATTTTCCATTTTGTATAAAGCAATATAATAATACACTTGTTTAATTACATGTTTTTTTTGGATATAAGTACTTATACATAATTGATTAATTGTTTAATTTAATAGTTTGCATACATCTATAATAAAATTATATTTCTTACTGTATTCATGATGCAAATAAAATAAGACCACATTTTAAGCGGCTAAGTGTTTTTGGAAAAGTATTTTGACGATAATTGATTTCGCTAAAATATAAGAAAGCTGAAATATAAGATACTCATTTAATTAGATAATTTTATTCTTGAAATTCGTCTATCAAAAGAAAATAAATTTTTAAAATATTTCATTTTTGTACACGATTATTTGTTATTTTTTTAAACCCTCCTTCCCTCTTACACAATGCAATCTTGTTTAAAAATGTATTGACGTGATGGAAAATATTGATAATCTTTAAAGCGCAGTTAAATTTTTTTTAAAATACTCGCGAAAAATTTTTAGATAGTAACTCGCAATGCCATTAGAAATCATGAAAAAAGGTAATAATTATCATTCTTGTTCAAAAGTATTTTTAAAGTTACCGTTTCAATTCTTTTGCCGAAGTCACTCTTTTCGATTAAATATCAAGCGAGGTTAACTAGAAATTAGTTACTTAAAAACATGAGTCTTGCACAAAGGTGCACGATATTACTGGGACGTCCCGTTAACGTGGATGCTCTCTTAGCGTATCCCGCAAGGAAGACTTTCTGCGTGGTTGAACTTTTACTTTTATTAACCCGCGCGTAAATGTGATCTCGAGCTTAGCTTATATTCCTCTCGGGAAGTAGAAATTGGCTTATCGGCAGTGTCATTAACTATGCGTCTCTCAGGTTGCGTACAACAGTTGTACGTATCGTTGCTCCGAGGTTTAGTTTCAAGTCGTTTCAATTAAACGGTTTATGTTTGCTTCCATGGGAATCCTGGAGAGAATATTATTTCGAATGTTATAGTCTTAAAATTATTCTTCCTTTTATACATTATTTCGTTTTTAAAGTTTTAATTTCTTATTATTTTCAGATTTTGATAATACGACGTTTTATAATGAATTTCATGTGTTAATGGCAAGAGGCTTTATATAACTTTGAGTTTCTATATGTTGACATGCAAGTAAACTTTACAATTTTGTTACTTTCATATTTGATGCTAGAGTTCTACAAGAGAACTGCTAAACAAATCTGTAGCCATGAAAATTAATGCACCCTTTGAGGCAGAAAATTCTAATTACTTACCGAGTAAACTTCTAGCTTGAAAAGCAATTGAGCTGAGTAAACAAATGTAAAAAACACTATAAATTTAATCAAAGAAAGACTGTAATATGAACTTGTAGAAAATAATTTTTATGCAACAAATTAGATTTTTTCAAGTTATAAGAAAACGATTTTAAAGTATAGTTTATTTGATATCAAAGAAGATCAACTTCCATTCGACCTTCTGTAATATCAGTAAAAGTTATATGAATAAAAATTCAAAAGCTGCGAAATTGAATTTTATAACAAGTTACGTATAATCACATCATCAATTTTTAAAAAAATTGATACTTAATTTAATTTTAAATTCAGCCCTGAAATCCGTTACCATTCGTATGTAAATGAACTATCTTTTATCGGCAGAAAGTAAGAGCATACTTTAAAGAAAACAGTTTTGAAAGATTTTCATAATATTCACGTTTGCGAAACGGCGTGGATTTAAATATAAAAGGCGCTATTGTAAAAATTTTTGTTTTTTCGCACCACCTCGGCGTATAAGGGGAGATTGGGGAAAGCCAACGTATCGTTGCGACTGTAGTCATTACGGAATCACCCTCCGACTCTCGACCTGACAATCGGAGATTTACCGAAAACCCTTCGTTTTCCTCTCTCCCTGCTTTGCTCTTCTTTATTTATCTTCCTCCCTGCAGTTTACTCTGCTCTTCTGCATCGCGCTTTTTCCCGTACATTTACCAGTGTGTCTTGCCTCCCGCAGTCTGGCAGACGCAATATATAAATTTTTCTGCCATTTCGCTCAGCTTTCTGCCCGCCTTCTTTCCTGTTATTCCTTTAATTTAGTACCTATAACCCGCGGAGCCACTTTCCGAGCCGTGTACAGTGTACGATTTTCTCCCTTGTTCTTGACTTCGGTATCAAAGGGCTCTTGAAGAAAAGTGTACGTAGGTACAGCGGGAAAGATTTATTAGCTAAATATTGTTATCAAGAGTATTAATAATTCTGAGCTTTTGCATTAAAAGCGCGACATCCAAAAGCTAAGATTCCGCAAATCCTCGAATCAGCCGGGATAACGGAATAATAAAACTCGGTCCGACGTTCACTAAATCAAGGAAATAATCAATTTCCGCGTGATACATTCCTACGCAAACGCGTAATTTCCCCAATGCGAGTAATTACATCGACGCACGGCATCCTCGTTTCCGGCAGCTTTTTCGTCCCGCTCTCTATCTCGCGCTCCTTCTCACGGCCCTACATCAATGCGATCTCTCTCCCCTCTGATTTCCCTCTTGCCCTTTTAGCCGCAGCCAGTGGACGGTCCGGTGCGGTAATACCCTTATAAATTCATGGTGAACCGACCGGCCATTTGTAGTGCGGGACGGCCGCGCGCGGGGTGCAGGCACTTTCTCTCCTCTCTCCGAGCTTCCACGGTTGAATATTTAGATCCGAACGTTCGTTCGCCGACGTCGGTTTTGTCAAGCTTGCGAAAAAAAAGAAACTTTCCGTAAGCGTCGGCCAGCAAGTTTTTAACCAAATTAAGCGCCGTCGTACTGGTATAAATCATCTTGCGATTTTCTTGCTTTATTTAAGTGCACTATCTTAATTTCTTTGTTAGTCTGGAAGGGTCTGGAGTCAATACATTTACGTACATCAATCGATTAACTATAATTTTCCTTGTTTATTTCTGGAGCTGTAAGGTGATATTTATGAAGCGACTTTTTTGGAATTGTTTTCTCTTCAAGTTTCCTGTCAATGAATTTAAATTGCCCTTTGATCCGGAATTTAAATGCGAAACACTCAAATCAACACTCAACATGGAACAATCAATCAATCATTAAGTAATTTATTACCCTAATACTATTTAAAGTTTTTAATAAGTTTTATTCATTTATCTATTCATTCGAGCTTACAATTGAACAATTTTTATTAAAATCTTTTTAAAATCTATAATAAAATAGCTGTTTTTTTAAACATCAATTCTCCTAGGAAATGATTTATCAAGCGATGTATTTAAAATAAGTTTAGACGTAAAGAACAATTCCATAAACTAAAAAATGAAGATTAGTCATTTTAAAGAAATAAATCAAGTCTTAATCAAGTCTGCTATCTAGGAAAATTTAGCTGAATCAAATGTGAAGGCAATAAAAGAAGGCGAATGAAATGGAGAAAGGCGGCCATCTCATCCAGCCTCTGCTATCGTGCGGGGCTCGAAACTACTATAGATCTACTTGTCGCATAAATACATCGGGCAATGATATATCCGCTTGTGATTTTATTTCTGTCCATGCAGGAAAGCCAAGCTGCGCGGCCACCCTATTGGCCGTAGATGGCCATTGTCTGCCCTGGCGAAGTGTAGTGGCGGGCCGAAGTAAGCGAAATAAATTCCCTTCGAGGTGACTATTCGCGCGAGATCGTGACTTGGACGCCTGCCAGTGCCTCGCGCTCGCGAGTCCGTGACATTGAGAAAAACGCGCCCGCGTCGTAAACGTCCCTCGCGCGCGCGCGCCGTTCAAATAGACAAGAAGCGCCAAAAGCGCGAGTCGTTTCGGGCTTAGGAGGCGGCTGCTGCTGCCGCGCGCGCCGGACTTGTCAGGTTTAATTGTCATTTTGCCGCATCGCGCGGAGAGAGGTAAGAATGGAAAATTATTTGCCGAGCGCCGGCGAACGCGGTTTACGACTGCGCAAATACTCGCGTGCAGGCCAATGGTAGCTGGCTTTGTCAGGAATGGTGAAGGTGGCTTCTTTCGCAGCGAACAAGGGAATTCAGGTAAACGACTTTTCCCGACTCGCTGAAGATAAACACATTTAGATTGTAAGAGTTTTTAGTGGAATCTACTTTATTATGTTTTAATATTTTATTGCTATCGCTGCAGTTAATTCTGTTTTTAGCTGAGATGATAATCACAAGTTCAGAGTATACAATTATCTTGTAAAAAGTAGCATTTATGTATAATGAACAAGTAGACTAAAAACTGTCAAGGTCAGAAATAACGTTTAATACACTTAACTATTATTTGGCCAATTTTTGACGACTTTTTTGTAGATTGGCCAAATTTGTTTAACTATTTTAGTGAAATGGTTAAAAAAACTCGTGAAATTTCCAAAGTCATAATGAATAAAGAAATTTTCCAGATTTGCGACATTTTAAACAGAAGTGCACTAAACATTTACATCTCATAATAATCGCGAGTGCGTCCGCCTTGAAAAAAAAAAAAAAAAAAAAAAAAAACAAGAATAGCAGAATATAACTGCGGGCGTTCCACTAACAAGAAAAAAGAATAAACAAAAAGTGGAAAACAGTGTAGCCGCGGCAGAATTGAAATAGCAGAGGCCGTAAAAGGAAACGAAGGAAGAGGCGGCGAAAAAAATGGCTCCGGCGCAAAAACGAAATTAAAAGCTAAAGCCAGCAGGCCGCGAGATCCATTTCATCTGAATTTTATACGGCGAAATCCCGGCCGCGCACGGATGGGGGATAAAGCGGCTGCGGGCTCGAAAGAGAAAAAGGCAAGGAGACCGCGGCATTAATTTGCGTAAGGATAGTATTATTTCGCGGCTGAAACGAGCCGTGCGCCGCGACGCTCGGCCGATTTTCCGAAAGACCCTTGAGTTCGTCTGGAAACTAAAGCGCTAACTGGCATTAGCCGCGGTTTCTAATCCATTAATCCGTTCGTTAATCACGCGACTCCCTCTCGCACTCGTTGCATGCCGTTGGCTCGACTCTCTAACTTTCTGCATTAACAGTGCCGTATATATATATGTACACACCACTTTTCGTTTTAGACCCTCCTGCAATATTTTCCTTATTAAGATTAAACAAGTTTTTCTTGATTTTTAGGGTTATTCAAGTTTCGTTTGACGCTTCGTTCCAAGTCGTATTGAGCCAAGTATACGGTAAAGACATTATTGTATGTTTAAATTACATAAACTGCATAATGCGTAGAATTTAATTTCGAAAATAATATGATGGAAAAGTTTCTGTCTGCACTAATGTTGATGGCTTTACAAAGATAATAATAAATGCAGCAATAATGTAGAATGCTTTATCGGACGCTATTAATAAAAAGGAAAGCGGTGTCCACGTTACGAATCGTTATTGCAACGAACATGAATTTTCTATCAAGATAGCCTGTACCCATTCCACAAATGACTTGTACAGCTCGCTTTAAGCCACATAACCGTCGCTAAACGACGCCGAGATTTTTCTTATTAAGTGCAGCAGCTAACCCTTAAATCTCATCAGAGTCCAATAAGAGTAGTCCGCAAGACAGACTGAGCCACCGCGTATACTCCACCGTGCGTACATCGAGCCAAGAACAGGATCGCACGGTAACGGCCGCGCACCGCAGCGCAGCGCCGTGGCTCGCCTTGTAATTTACAACTCGAGGCTCGAACGCGCGCGCTGCCACCGACGCGCGCGCGAGTGTAGACTGTAGTGGCGCTTGGTGTGTACGCAATCAGTGCAAGCGACAGGTTATAATAACGAGCCCTTGCGCGCGATTCCCCGCGTAATATAGCCGCCTAATCGCTTCGTTCGAGCGTCGCGGAACGATTAAGCCACCTTTATATAGCCTCGAGAAATCAGCTCGTCGCGCAATTTTATTATATCCCTCTCGTATACGATACGAGGATGTACGGGTCCTTTTTTTTTTATCCGTACCGGAGCTGAATAATTTCATTAGCATTTGTATTTGCAGTGCTCGGTGATAATATTCTTGGCTGGATATTTTCATCTCTGCGTATTACAAGTTTACGTTTTACTGCCGCACACGCTTGTTCGACTAATTATTATTTCACTTGAAATTACGACTCGCCGCTCCGTCCGCCAGCAGTCGCAAAAGGAAGAGGTCGAAATATTTAACAAATTGCAGGCAGCGAAGCTATATAAACTGATATCTCTAGGCGGAATAAAGTACAAAATAATGAATAGACTTTTATAATTTCAGGTTTCCCGCAGCAATCAGTCGACTTTGTAAACGCGTTTGACGGCGCGCGGAAAACAAAGAGTCTCTCGCCCCCTCGGGTACTCCGTAGTCTCTGAAACGTATACATAGAGCACAGTGGATCCGATGGTGCCGCCGGGGAAGTCGTGAAATTAGGCCGCGGCTCGTTTGGCCCGTCTCCTACATCGCGCTCTATAACGCCCCGTCATCGCCGGGCTCGGGGCTCCGGGCTTCGATTCTTGCTTGCTCTCGCGAGCGTGTATACACGTATATAGCATAGAACTTGAGCAGCAGTGGCCTCTCGGGAGAGGCGCAAAAGAGGTTGCGATTCAACGAGCTACGCCACGGCAGAGAGAGAGAGAGAGAGAGAGGGAGGAGTTTGTCTTGCTCCAGTTCCTCGAGTGCCCTTGAGGGAGCTCCCGCTCCTTCTCTATATACCTCTGGAGAGCCGGCGAGCAGAGAGTAGGAGACGAGATGGCCCGGGTTGAAGAGGATGACAGCCCCGCGAGCGAATGGCTTCTCTCTCTCTCTCTCTCTCTCTCTCTCTCTCTCTCTCTCTCTCTCTCTCTCTCTGTGTTCTCGTGCGCTTAACGCAAACTGGCGCACACCTCGAGCTTGCGTCGCAACGACGACGCGACGTGGAGAGTCGAGCTGCCGGTGTACTGTTGCCACGCGCACGCCAGCGGAACAGATATCCCGAATCTTCTGCCTCCTCTTCGTCGGAGGCTCGACCCTCGTCGCGCTTCTTATTGGATCCCTCGGAAAAAGCTGTCTTAGGGCCAAGAGGGATCTTGCCACTTATTCTTGCGCTGAACTTGGATTTTTTTTCTTCTTCTTTCTATATATCTTGAGGATTATTATGAACGATTTAGTAAGGCACAATGCTTTATCAAATAAATTTATAATTATAATCAACAATTTCAATAATTATGAGTAGCGAATGAGCTAAAACCCACTTAACAATTTTTTTTACGTCATTCAGCGATATATAAACGTGTACTTTTCAATCATGGACACAATAATTCTACTAAGCATTCTTCTCAAAGGAAAAATGCCAAGTTAGTGTAAAAAGTCTCGCACTGGAAAATCATAAGCACTTCTACAGAGGTTATATGCCGTCAAACAATCATAAACCAGGTCACGCTGCTTTTGCGCATTATAAAACCTAATTGAATAAAGCGATTTCGTTGACAAAGTGTAAACACATTTCACCCACTCGACCGCAGCTCTGCTTTAAGATCCAAGAACGCTCTTGAAATCTATAAAAAAATTTCCAGTGAAAAATTGAGGTAAACATTTGGAACTCTTTGAAATTCTTACTAATTTTTATTGAAATAAAATTTATCGTTCAACGATAATTTATGAAATTTCGTCGAGCGAAATATAAATTTCAACTTTTTAAAAATCTTTCGTCATCTTACGTCTGTGAATGAATGAAAAAAGATAAAATTTCGTCCACCATCGAGTGTAGAATAGTCGAGGAGCTTGCACGCAATGCGTATATATAGCACATCTTTAATGGGGAATATAATGTGTGCACTGGCAGCTCAGACTAAAGGATTTGACGACTTGAAAGGAGGCTTATCCGCAGGTAAATTAACAGAGGCTCCACTCGCGGATATACCTGACGGAAGTATTAAAGTTGGCGCTGGGCCAAAGGCGCACACGCTGCGCCAAGGGATTTCCCTGCTTCGACGAGGAGAAGAAAGAGTGGCGCGGGGCGCGCAGGCCGTTTGTTATTGGATACGGGACAATGCTCGCGACTTACGCTCGATCTGCTCTTAAGTGGCATACGTGCAAGCGCCCTTATCGACACTGTATGTCGTTATAACCGCTTCGATGGCCCCAGTTTACACACTTGACTGCCTGCTCTACTAGACTTTGTATTGAATATTCCGATCGGAAATATATTTGCTTAAACGGCCGCTTCTTCTCGATCGACTTACATTTTTTAAAGGGGACTTTCAAAAATTTATTAAATCTCCGTTACACAGTCCAAAATTTGTCTACTGCTCACAACTTTTTATTCATTGAATCATGTAATTTTCGATTTTGGAATGAATTAAAGTCGCTTTCTAGAACCTGTAAAAATTTATATTTGAAAAAAAAAAAAACAAGTACATATGTGATTCAATGAACGGACATTGATGTATAATATAGTAAAAAGCCAATTTACTTATCAAATTATCATTTCGATCGTTCAATCTCTTAAAAGCGGAGCAGCAGTCTTTTGAAAAGCTGAAAAAGTACGTTTCCTATTTCTGGCGTGTATCGCCGGTGACGGCTGCTGCAGGCGCTCCGCGAATACCGGATACGAGATTACTCGCCCGGGGCGTGAAAAGGTCGCGAGCGAGAAAGGTGGAAAGCGTTCGTCATAAGTATTCACGGGTCGTTTTGTAATATGTCAAAAATCCGGACGTGGATTAAGTCGGCCGCGCAGCCCGACGCTAATATATCCGAGTTGAACCTCTCGCGACTGTAACGCGCGGTCTTATCTTTTCTATTCCTCTCTTTGTTTCTCCGGCTTTCTTCTTTCGCGCCCGTCTAAGATGAACGCGTCCCCTGCGGCGGCGCCTCGCGAGCCACGTGATTTGAATTTGAATGTGTCCAATGTCGCGCGGCGCGATGCACTGCGACGGAAAGCAGATACGTAGACGAATGCAAGGGTTTGAAAAAAAATGTGCGCTACTCGGAGACGTCTTGCGTTATTACACTTTGCGGAAAGAAAATGTAAAAAAGGCTAGGAATGATAGTTTAATATGTAAAGCTTTGTTTTTAAATTCGTTTTTAAAATTTTAATACGCATACTTTTCAAAAGATACTGAAGAATATTATTATTTTTGGAAAATACTTTTAGTACAAAGATAGACCAGTTTTTTCATCCCCAAGTGGCTGACTAAACTCGGTCTATTTCTACTTCAGTATAATTCTTTATGCATTACATCTATAGTGCGTATTTTTAAGAACCTGATGCATTTGCCTTAAAAAATTTACTAAAATAATCTACTTTAAAATATTTTAATAAATTAAATGGAAGATCAGACTTGCACAAGAAATTCCGAAATATTTCTTAAACTACAGCTGTGCATTGAAAAATGAAAATGAATATATAGACATGTGATAGCTTCGAAAAGGTAGAAATGAATTTAAAAGTGTAAAACAAGTCTTGCCTCGAATTATTCTTGAGCAGTGAAAAAAATTACTGCAAACGGTCGCTCGAGGAGATTTTTCGTGAAAATGGGACTGCTGCAGCAGTAGCAGCAGCAGCAGTTGGGCGAGAGAAAAAGAAAAGAAGGCAGGGGAAAAAAAGAGAAAGAAAGCAGCGCGCATAAGCCCGAACCGAAGGGAGAACAGGAGTGGGAACGAGAAAAAAGGCCAACGTGCCGTGAATATCGAATGGGGGGGAAATCGGTTCGGCGATAAACGACGCGATTGAAAGCCCAGGGATCCCGGAGAGTTTCTTGGGCGAAAACCCATAGCCGAGGATATCGATAAGCCATTCGTATTTCTATTCGCCCCGAAGGCTCGAAGGCAGTTGCCGCTAATGCCAAGTTATTAAGCACCGGGCGGCAACTGAGGGAGGGAGGACAGAGAGAACGAGACTTTGTTTCTTAAGAGAAGATTATCGCTGCTAAGGAATGGTTTCGAGATATACCTCCGGGGGATTCCACTTTTCTCTGCTAATTGTCTATTCTCTCGAAAAATTTACTGACATTGCTAAGGTGATAATTAAATTTAGGGGAATTAATCTGTAATTCCAGTCCGAAGAATTGACCGTTTCATAGATTACTTTGTGCAATCGCTTCTTTAACTGCTAAATAATCACTTTTTCTTTTTAACTATTTTAATAGCTTATCGGCTGAAACACGAAATAAAGTGCAATCAGCGTGCTCGAGCAATGCGGGGTTCCAATACTGAAGCACTTTCAAGTTTTCGCAATCTTGAATTTTCCCCATGAAAAGCCTTTTACACACACACACGAGCCAGGACCTAGTAGAGCGAGGACACGAGTGTGCAGACTCGGATTTCCGCATGAGATATCCCGTTCCAGGTGCTCGCGCCGAATAAACCCTATGCCGGAGGTAGTTTTGGCTCTTCCTCTCTCTCTCTCTCTTTCTCCCTCCTTTCTCGCAACCTCCTCGGGAGCGCCGGTGCCATATTACGTTGATCCAGATTCAATGGTACCGAAGGATGAAATAAATGCTTTCACGGAAATCCCTCTAGATGGCTACTTTCGACGGGGAGGAGGGCTCGTTATTACCGAGTTCTCCTCGCGGGGAGTCCAACTTTAAGCGGAAGAGCTTCCTTCGACGTGCGCGTCTCGCGCGGCTCCTGCTTTTTCTTCTTTGCTTCTTTGCCGTCCCCCTCTTTCACGACGGGACACGCTCTGGGGTGATGCTTTCTTTTCTCCTTGAATTGGCCCTTGCCGCTTTTTTCGATGTCTTTTTGGCTATTTACTTTGACAGAAATGAGCTAGACGATGTATTGTATGCAGTGGGGGTTTGAATAGCATTAGGATTGATGTCGAGCTTTCTTGATTGAGGGAGGAGGAAAATGATGATGTCGCTGAAATATGAAACGTAATTTTTGGGGTTCCGCAGTTTTCCTTCGTTTGTTTGCGATGTCGTTCCTACCTCCTACAGTATATATAAGTGGTTCATTATCTATATATATGTTTACTCTCTTTTTAGCAGCCCTACATGTGTTTTTTTTTCACTTACTTAGTTTTATTTATTACATTTGAATAAAAAATATCAAAAGTATCATTAAAAGATTTACGTAGAGCAAAATAATGGTAAGAAATCGAAGCATAAATCAAAGTATAATATGACGTGAAGAATCCTTGTACTTAAAGTCAAAAGCCCAGGCAGAATGTGATTTACGTTTGGTAAGGCAATCGTTTCAACGTTTGCCAACTGGACGAAAGAAGCGTGTGCAGTTCCCGCAAGAAGAAAAGCCGAAAGATTGCCGGGCGTCTCCCCCCGACGAAGCTCAAAAGCAGGAAATCGAAAAATCGTCGAATTTGGCACGGACAGGTCGCAGCGAATATGGCAGAGAGCGAGTCCTCGCAAAGTAGATAAAGAGAAAAATTCGTAGACGAGCTTACGCACGTACGGCCGCCGCCGCGGAGCAATTTCCTCCCTGGCCTATCGCGCTCGAGTTTGGCGGCTGTTTCTCGACTCTGCATGCGGGCTACGCCGCCGTTCTGGCTGAGTTATTCTTTCGGTTCGTTGTCTCGCCATTGTGCTGCTGTGCCACCGTGGATATACGTAGGTGGCTGCGCGCCGCGTCTTATTCGCCGCGGTGAATGCTAAGCGCCTTCGCGTCCCCTCCCCCGCCCCCGCTAAACCCTGCGGTATGGAGATGCCTGCCGGAAAAGTGAACGTTTTAGGAATATGAAAAATTTAATTACGGCTTTCTCTCGATTCGCTGACTTTTTCTCGAGGGGGGAGGACCTGGCGCTACGTTTTTGAATAAGAAGGACTTTGCGTGTTTTAAGATGAGGTGCCGAAGCAGGGTGCTTAGAGAAAGTTTTAAACTACTTTGAAGAAACATTATTTTTAAGAAAAAGCCTCGCACAAAGTTTTATTTTTAATAATGATGTGCTTAAAGAATAAATATATCTCTTCAAAGCCCTTTTTAAATATCGAAACGTCGATTTGTCTCAAGCAGCACCCCAGCAATAAGAATAGTCACTGAAATCGCTGCACATTAGTGAAAAGCTCAGATAAATTTAAATTTCGCGTTTGTCCTTCGATCCCTTGGGGAGAAATAATGAGATACAGATGTGGCAGGCTTACGATCTGATGGAATCCTCATTCCTTATTTTCTTCAATGTAAATATAGAACGAGATGCTGAAAAAGGTTCAAATGCAATGCTGCTTTCGAAATTTAAAGTACTGTACTCAGAATTCATTTTCATACAGAAGCTTGTACCTTTCATTTCAAGTAATTTTAGGGCATAACAAAATTTTCATAATAAAATCGCAGAAAATAATTTTAAGTGCTTTTCCACGAAAAAAGTAAAATGTAGAAGATTCTTTTAAGTATAATAAAAGTTGGTTTACGTGGTAATAATTTACTTCAAAAACTAATTACTGCAGGTAGGTAATAGATGCTATTATAGCAAAATCAATTTTAGTAGAAAAAGCTATAAATACCTTAGGAGGATCGTACTCTTGGCAGTGTACCTTATTAAACGAAGAAAGGACATTGATTTACCGCAACTCAACGTAATTAATTTATTTTCCGTGATGAAAAACGACAATCTCTTTTCTCCAGAGGCATCATTTATCGTAAGGTGCATAGACCTTTAATACGTCCGGCTCGAATGAAAAATGGCGCGAAAGTGCGTGAGGGAACGATGAGTAGAAGATTTGGATTATTATCCCCTTAGATTCTCTCCTGAAGAAAGCTATTGGCATTTAGCATTATCGTAACTTTTCGAGTTTTCTTTTATACTGTTTCTCTTTTTTGTTCTTTCCAGTATAACTCGTGATTTTCTTCTTTTTCGAGGAGAAAGTTTAATAATAACTTTTTTGAGCTTTCAGATCTACGTAAGTTTTTTTTTTTTCAAATTAATAATAAATAAATTAATAAGTAATACAAATAATATAGTGAAAAGAGTTATTAAAATGATTCTGAAAATATGAAACATTTTCTTTTGAATAAATGTTATTTCAAATATTTGATGTAAATATATCCTTCACTCCATATAACAAGGAAAATGTCTTCTAGTGAATCATCAAAATGATTCATGACCTGTTATGTCGAATGAAAAAGCATGCACTTAATAGTAATCGGTTGAAAGTATCAGAATTGATTGTGTTTGATAATAATTCGAAAAGAACATATTTCCAAGAATTTCAAAAATACAGAAAAAGATAGAGACTTATTAGGTGCATTATGTAAAGATATTTAAAAAACACAAAAGAACAATAGAAATTTATATAACATTTTTTTTTCGAATTTATGATGGGAAAATAAATAAAATTTATTTCTCACAAGGAGAGTGTACGACATTTGGGTAATGGATTTTCCTGTAATTTTGGGATATGTTTTCTAATGTTAAAATATGAAGGAAGCCGCATCCGTTCGGGCTAACGCTCGATTTTTCAAAAGTTAAATGCTC
>UCOL01003769.1:0-17393 GCA_900474335.1 Ormyrus nitidulus | reverse complement strand
CGGTCAGTCTGTGAGAACATTACAATAGACTATTGTAATTTTTAGAAAAGAATTTCTCTCCGTGTAGCTAATCTTTCTAAATATTACTAATTTCGACGGTCGCATTTTTTGTAATTATCAATGAAATTATCAGCAAGTTACAAATCAATATTTAAAGCATCATTCAAGCAAAACATCGCCTCCCATAAAAAATTAGCATAAATCCTGCGACATCTACCCGGTGAGCCCCCGTTAAATCGTGTTTCCAGTCCGTTTTCGTTAAAAATTCAGTGTCCTCTTCCCTTAATGTGTCCATCCGCTCCTTTCTCCGCGCGTCGTCCCCCTCCGGCGCTCGAAAGCGCGTCAATAGATTTTTTCTCGCCTTTCTCTCCCCGAGCCGCGACGCGCGGCGCACGCTGCCGACGCGTGAATAGTCATTTATTCTCCCCCCTCCCCCGAAAAAATCGTATACACACACTTTTCCTCAATATGATGCCCTCGTCCGGGAGGCACTTCCTGCGAGAGAGCGTGTCGCGGCACTTCCCGTCCGCGCCATTCCTCATAATTGATGAGGCGCGCCGCGCGATTTACCTCGAGGGACCGCCCTGCACGTCTGGTCGGGCTGCGTGTTTTTTTCCACGGAATCCCTTCGAGCGGGGCTTCGGCTTTCTCTGAATGTTTATATCGATTTAGAAGCGCCGGAATGCGAACACGTGTGCACGCTGATGGGTGATTATTGTTTCTTTTTTCTTTCCGGATTGCCGTAGTCCGAGCGGCTTCACTTACGCGGTAGCTGAGCCTTTTGTTGGATTCCGCCGACTGGACGTTACTGTGGATGGTCGTTTTTTTGTCCCGGAAGTTGGCGTTGATTGCGCGTGATTTTGGAGATAATTCAAAGGGTGTCCAGTACATTTAACAATTATCACTGCCTATTTACTATTCTCCCTTCCGAGGCGATTGTAATCTTTTGAATCGATTACCGCTTGGCGGGCACAAATCATTTTAGAAAATCACGAAGAGTTTTTATTCATAAATCTATTATTGCACGCGCGGTGGTTTATAAAATCATATATATTTCCCTTTCAATTTCAAAAAGTCGAGAAGAGACGCGCAAAAGCTCAATATTGAGAATCTACAAATTTTCGAAATCTTATAAATTTGTAAGAAAGCAGGTGCGCACGTGTAGCGCGCAGTATTTTCCTTCAAATTTTTCTCGAAACCGTATTTTCCAAGTCGAGTGGAAGTGTTTCTATAGAGCTTGTAATCCAACTGGTTTGAAATGCAGCACGAACGCTCCTCGGGAAATCAATTAGGGTAAAAATAGACTTTCTATTCATTTAAAAAAAAAAAATTAAACATAATATTCTAGATCGAAACAATAACGTTTACATGAGTTTGAAAAATATTTGCGAAGCGAATAATTTTGAATAATCGTTTCAATAAATATTAGTTTCCCTATAAAAAGCGGTTTCTGTTTATTTAACTTCATTCATATACCCTCTTATCTCTCCGTTCCCAAAACGTTTGAAAATAAATCGGAAGAGTAGTAAAACTTTTTCACCCAAATAAACGTTAAACTTATTCAAAACAATCCATCTCGAAACGTTCTCGACCCTCCAGAAAAACTCGAACAAGCTTAGCCAAGAGAGAGAGAGAGAGAGAGAGAGAAATCCGGTGGCCCGCAATCCCATTGTAAATTCAATTTTGCGGCGCAATCAATTCCCTTTTTCTTCCCTCCGAAAGTTCTTGGGTCTAATCAAGCCTCGGCGGTGTCCCGGTGTGCAGCCCAGCGAAATTCTCGCTACAACCTGCCGCGCAGCGAAAGATCTATCGAGCGCGGCCACCTCCCCGCCGCCGCATCGAAAGTCGCGCGGAGAAAACGAAGGCTGCGGCCTTCGTAAATTTGCGCGCGACACGGCAGCAGCGGCGGCGGAGTCCAGCCCCGGCCGAGGCGGGCCATTGTTTTTTCGGCGGCGACACAATGCGCCTGCAGGGTTCGCCCGAATTCCCAAGAGCGCGATGCTCAGGCCGCGAATAGGTAAAATAACTTTGGAATTTTTGGCCGGCCGCGCAGGGAACTCCCTTCCTCGCTTTGTCTCCGCGCGGATGCTCTGCGTTTCCTTGTTTTCGGATGGTTTATGCGCGACGGTGCACTTTGTCTTGCTGGTTCGAACGTTCGATATAATTAATTTTGTAAGCAAGATTGGAATTTTTGAAGTGCATAAAGATTAATAATTTTGTTGGGTAGAAAATTTTCAACTTTTTATGCAGTAAGTGGCAACAGGTTTGTATTGGCAAAAATAATACTACTGTTTAATAACGCTGCAGGCACCATTCAATGTATACACTTACACTTTATCGAGCAGCCTGCACAATTGTCCAATTTCGTACTTTCCCTCCAATATTTGAGCGAAAAACGCCTCGAATTCCACATATTGTATCCGCAGTGCCGAGCGTCCACCACCGAAAAATCCATTCCCTACAAACTCAATCGCAAATCAAACAGCTGGGAGAGCATCGTCTCTCCTCTCTCTCCCCTTTTTCCCCGCGAAAGCCAATAGAAAATAGTTTTCGTCTATTTGAAAAGCTCGCCGGTATAACGCACACATACACACACGCATACAAGCGCGAGCACTTTGATGCCCGGGTCAAAATTACGTCGTCGAATTCCTCGATGCGGCGCGGCGCGCGCGAAATAAGGGGCAGGAGGTTAAATCCTCGGGGGAGGGCGGGGGCTGCAAACATTTCCGTGTCGCGGCGTCGCCCGCGGCGGCGGCGGCGGGCTGTGCAGTGCACGAGAGCAAACGGAGCGGAAGGTACATGCAGCGTCGCATACACGGGGCGCCCTTCCACGGGGGTCGGTTGCTGCTGTCGCGCCGCGGCAGCTGGAGTTTCGCGTAAACGCCGAATGGCGCGCGTCGCTCTCGCCGTTGGGATTGCGATTGGCGAGAGAGCGATGAGCGCGTATAAAGGTGCTGCGAATTCTCGCGCCGAGCTCCCGATACGATATATACGGGACGCTGGGCTTTTGCGCCGCCGCTCTGCATTTTATTGCGCGATGACCTGTTTGCTCGAGGCGCTCTATGGCTTTCTGGAGAGGGGCCGATGTCGATGTCGATATGGCTTTTGTCTAGTTCTCTAACTAAATTTGCCGTTCTTTAACGTAGTTATTGGCTTTATTGAGTGCACGGAAAAGATACACATGTTGCGCGATCGTATTGTGTCTTGTTTGATTAAACGATGATTTTGTTTCAAAATTGTTTTGCAATTAGTTTCTTCTTTAAATAGACTTTAATTAAAGTTTTATTGTACAACTGTAATTAAGAAGTTAATTGCGTCTATGCTACTATATGCGCCTGAAATTATTAAAGATGCGCCCAAACGTGATTACTGAATTATAATGTTCATTCCGGTGCGCCAAACTATTCCCGTAAAATATTTACAGTTTTAACCGTCAACTTACTTAAAACCCCGTCGTAAAATTTTCTATTTCATTAACCCCACCGCGAAAACTTCCCGCTGGATTCCAGCGTCCGACAATAAAGCCTCGCGACAACTCTTTCCGCATGCCGATCTCTCTCTCTCCTTTCTTATTTACCGAGCGGCGTCAATCGAGCAATGATTTTCACAGTCACGCCATAAAGCTCCGCTGCCTGTTTCCGTTAAATCCCCGCCGATGATGAGAATTTCCGCGACGCTTCGCGCTCGCCGATTCGCTCTCGACGAGGGGCCTCATTGAAACGTCAGTTGCAGCGCTGAAGTATGCGTCGATAAACACTGCATCTCTCTCTTTCTCTCTCTCGCGGAGAGCGCGGAAAAATTTTCCGAGCTTAATGCATTCGGCAAAGTGCCGTGTGAAAGTTATGATTAATGGCGGGATTATGGACTTTCTTGAGCAAATAATTGCTTTAGCGAGAAGCGAGCTTCTCTTTGCGGAATTTATCGGGATTCGTGAAAGGAGTCTTGGGCCGATTGACCGGTTCTAGCGATCAGTATTATTCTGTTTAACCTTTCTTGCGGAATTGCCTGCTGGAAATTTGCGCGATGAATTTGAAAAGTTAAATTTAATATTTAATTCGTTGAAAATGCTAGTTTCCGAAAGAGAGCTCGGAGGTTTAGTTTGGAGAAAGCTTTTCAAATCTTTCGAAATTCGGAAAGTGAAAAAGGGTAGAGTTGCTTTTAAAAAACTTTTTTTCCTATTTTTAATATACGCAGAAAACATTTTTTACGAGTCAAAAGATATATATTTTGAAATTTTTTGAAAAAATATTGGTTAAAAACAAAAACACTAGGCGCATAAAATACTTCATCATTTTCGTAAAAAGAAAAAAAAGAATTTTCCGAAAAATGCATTGATTTCAAAAAGTAATTACCAAGTTTTCGAACATTATTTCAAGGTAATATTATCTCTCAATTTTATGATTCTTTAAACAGCAATTTCACAACCGCCCGCAGTTAACGAAAAGCATGACTTAACTAAAATAAATCTCTCCACCCGAGCCTGAAAACTCTCGAGCTGCTTTTCCAAAATGAACAAATCAAACTTGCCGCGCTAAACCGTTCACAGCGCGCATCTCGCGCGCGATAAAGTGCACCGATGCCATCTCATCTCCGGGACGCCCTTTCACACCTATATTCTCGCGCGTCAATGACCGGGCAAAACGAGGAGGCAGTAGCCTATGGCCCGACGTTGACGGGCTCATAAAGCTGACTCTCGCGCGCCTCTTTGTCGCGCCGTTGCGCTTTTGTAGCATTGCATCTGCGCGCCGAGAGGATTTGCCTCTCGGTTTTCAGGCTCTCCTTTTTCCTCCCCGGCGATCGATAGGTTTGATCGGCTGCGCGAGTTTCGTGTGTATAGCGAGTGTTTGTGCTCACCGAGGGCGTGGGATAAGGTGCTTAAAGTTTCGGAAAAACATATATACAGTTGGAGGACCGGATTGCTTTGAACTCGCCGCGCCGGTATAGAAATTGGGGACATTCGCCTGGGTGGATTGGTCATTTCGACGGGTCGTTCTTATTGCGGAGTGATCTTAAAGGTTTTTAAAAGAGAATTGTGCTTTTTTATTCCTGCAAGTTTTCCGGAGATGCACTATTTTTTCTTAAATTCAAGGAGAAGTGTGAACAACCGAATGATTGACTTTTCTACACAGAAAACTGCCTTGTACATTTATATTTATATTTTCGATGCAGCTTCTCCGTACTTCCATGAGTGATCGCTTACAAGCACCAGAAAAAGACAAGATGCTAAGCATTCTAAGAATATCTTCATATAACATGCAGTACCACTTGCTTCTCACAGTCGTTCCTTTCGAGGGTAAAAAAAAATTAATGAGAAAATAAATTCTGTTTTTTCAGGATTTACACAAGGAATCCTCTTCTCTTCTTTGTGAGAATTAAGATGTAGATAAACAAAGGCAGTAAAAAATTGTTTGCATTCTAAACGTGTAGTAAATGTTAAAAAAAGTAACTTACAAAAACTATAAATCAAAGGGCCAAGTCTGTCTCTTTATCATTAATGAGATCAAGATAAATCGCTGCACGATATTAGATGCTCTAAAGATCGAACAATTACACTATCCATTATATTAATGTTTCTATAACTGCACCGAAGCATAAAAAAAAAATCTTTGTCAAACCCCTCTCATCGACCCTTCCCCACCCAGACATTTTTTGCCTCCTAATCCGAAAACTAATCGCAGGTACACTCGGCGGGCCGAAGGAAAACGCAGCAAGATCAATACAATAAAAAGAACATCCCAAAAATATCCAGCTCCAACACGCGCGCCCTGCCACCCTTCTCTCTCTCGACTTACACGTCCCCGAACACGACGTCGAGGAAGAAACGCGACACGTGCAGGAGTCCCCCCCCTCCGTGCCCCGACCCCTTTAATGCCGAAATTATCGAGAGGAAAAAGGGTGGCCGTCGTTCGTGCCGCTTTCTACGGATGCCGCCGCTGCAGCTGTCGCTCGAGTAAAAATTTCGAAGACGAGTCGTCTCTCTCCCCCTCTCCCGGCTGCCCCCGTCAATTTTTAGAGGGCCCAGATAGCTGCGACGGACGCTATTTTTCTCCGGATTCTGCTCGTACAGCTGGATTTTTCGGGATTGCCAGGCGATCCGCAGATACGGATAAGGCGCGCCGGACCGGGGGCAGTCGAGTGTGCGTGGACGGTGCTGCCATCGGCGGCGCTGCTGATGTTGGTCGATTCGCTGAGGATACTCTGTTTTAGGAGATGATTTTCGGGAGAATTCGTCGACGCCGCGCGCTGCGTGCGCAGATTGAAATCTGAAATCTGTAATTTTGGGTAGTGGCCTACGAATTCTAACTCTTTTTTTTCGAAATGGTTTGATAATTGATTTATTCGTTAAACCGTTCGGAAGAGATAGGAATAAAGAGTCGCTCTACATTCAGTTAACTATTTACCAATTTGCCAATTAAATTGAAAAATATTCATGCTGCTTTTACAAGATTAATCTCCCCGCTGTAAAAATATTTTCCATCTTACATCCGCATTACTTTGCCAATTAAGCACAATAGCCCTGCAGTTCAAAAGCAAAGAAACCCGTTTAAAAAAACAAACTAAGCGTTCAAGAGCGTCCTCGAAATTTACAGCCCAATGATAACATTTGTCACAACCGCCATTCATCCGCGCGCCGCGAATGCTAAGCAGCCCGATTCATCATTACACCTCAAGCCTAGCAATAAACATCGCCGAAAATTGCACGTCCTCCCGTACGAGCTTTTGTGCCCGGCTTTTTATACCCCGCATTATATATACCGAGGAGGATCTCGCGTCGCGACACCGCGGGACGCGCGCGCATCCCGCGGCGTTCGATTGTTCCGCGGGCGCGGCGCGCGAGAAAAGTGCGGGGCGCGGGGTGGAGAGAAAAAAATGCCCGGGCGCAAAATAAAAAGGGCCTTTACGAGGAGCATCAGTCTCGCTGTTTTATGCCTCATTACTCGGCGCGGCGCGAGGCGCGTCGCGCGTAAAGCAGCCTTTTTTAAGATTCGCCGGGCTACGAGGAGCCGCGGAGCAGATGCGACCTGGTATGATGCATCGGTCGTTCGGCGCGCGACTCGCCGCTGAGAACGACGCGGCGCAGCGGCGGCGGGTCCGGTTTTACGCGCGCGAACGAGACGAGAGAGAGAGCCGGAGAAAACGGCGATGCGCTATGCCCTGAGAAAAGTGCCAGGCTATTGACGGGGGAGGTGACTTTCGAATTGTGCGGGGAAATGGCCTTTTCTCTTGCTTTTCTTCGGCGCAGAGGGACAGGAGAATCTGCTGTGCGGGCTCGGATCGAAATTCGTTAGCTTGATGAGCGCTTATGAAAAAAGCAGGAGCTTTTGGAAAACGAAATATAGTGGAGAGAGATATACTTGATGTGAGGATCTATTATATTTAATATTCAATTATAATAAATCATTTAGAGTTACGTGGTTTTTTTTAGAGCCACCCGTGTAAAAAAAAACACTCTAGCGAAAGTCTAACGAGAGTCTGGCCTAAGTTTCTGGCCTAAGTCGCGCAAAAGACTTGCGGAGGTCTGGCTAAGGCCACTATCCCAGACTTGTTTTATTTCGTCCAAATAATTTTTCCCAAACCTTTTCCTAATATTAAACATTTCTTTAAAAGACGCGTAGATTAACTAAATAAAAAGCAAAAATATCTTTCATAATTAAAGCAATAAAAAAAAAAAAAACTTCCAAAACCTGTTTTGAACCCAGAGCCTCCGCTCTAGTTAAGCTCTTTACCGCTGAGCTATTTAATTTTTTTGTTTATGTCATTTAAATTATAGATAGGCTATAACGACAGGCCGGTTCCACTGTCGCAGTTCTATTATTTTTAAAAATCAATTATAATAAATCATTCAGAGTTACGTTGTATTTTTTAGAGCTATTATCGATGAAGTTTTTCGGAGTAAAATTTTCATTCTACAGCGATCTCGGCATAAATCGCTTTATAAAGCTCTACGAACCTAAAATCAATATTTCCTCGCGCTAAATACAAAGTAAACTCTCAGCAGCCTTTAAACTCCCATAAATTAGCGGCGAAGCAAATTTTTTTTCGACCCTCTCTCACTCTCTCTCTCTCTCTCTCTCTCTCTCAAGATTAGCGTAAAATTCAGCGGATATAGGCTGCGATATAAATCTGCAGGCGAAAATGAAATACGCGTTTTAAGCCGAAAAAGCAGAAGAAATCCGCGGCCAGCCAAAAGCGATAAATACCGTTTTATATCGCTTTATAAAGCATTTAGCCTCTCTCGGGCCGGATGAAAAAAAAATGTGCGCTCGGCAAAATTTACGAGTGTGGCTCGCGTCTTTATTTCGGGATGCAGCGGCCTAATCCGCCGGCAGAAGACGCCGTGCACCGATGCCCGTTTAGTGCGCATATAAGCGATTACTTAGACCGGCTTGGCCGCAGCTGATTTACGTCGCGATGTTCTTGCCGCGCTCCGGCTAAGTCCGCTGAATTTCCCCGCGAGTTTAGTATTTTCTGTTTTTTTTCTGCTTCCCTTTTATTTATTTTTGTGTTTTTTTTTCAACTTGGAAGCTCCTCCTGCGCCGGCCGACTTTTTTCTCTCTCTGCTTTCGACAAACGCGAAATTCCGCGCGAGCGCAAAAGTGCAGAGACGAGTAGCGCGTGATTTACTGCTCGTAATTTTCGTGGCCGTAAAGAGGGCAGCGATGGCTTCTCCTTCGCTCTTGAGGCGCTTCTTGTCGCTTTCTTGTTTTGCGCTCGCGTTTTCTTCCCTGCTTTCGATATCGATCTAGTTTTGTTTCATTTCTTGCTCTATTTTTACGAATTCCATGTTTCAACTTTACGCTTGAATATTTATAATTTCTCCTCGCTCAATGTTTTAAGCAAAAGATACCAATTATTTTGACAAAACGATGTTTGCGATCCTGGAAAGATGTAAATTAATTCGATTTTAAAAAGGAGGAAGGACTTTAATTATTCAATTATAAACTAGCACAGTAATTTTTTTGAAGTAACAGTAATTTTATAAATAATTTTCAGTACTCGAGAATTAAAAGAGCTTATAATGAGATTTTAAAACGTTCAAGCCGTCTTTATAATGACCCTTAATGCATCGCATTTTTAAAGCTGCCGACTTTGTGAGGTAAACGAGGAAGTTTTATATTTTCTGGTTATGTATCCAATGTTTATGACAGTCCTTACGACTTGCAAAGTATGCAAACAGGAAAAAAATTTTTTCCATGAATCGCCCACACGCTTTTAAACGGTTTGACTGCAATCAAAGGAACCATCAGGTGTCTGGCCAAAGTTTATGACGGGCTTCGCTACTTGCTGCTCATAAACGCGTAAAAATCCTTTTCGAAAATCCTTCGCACTTTTCAAATGTTTCACTGCGGGTAATAGTACTCGTAAAAATGACGTTCTTCGAAACTTCTGCCGAGCAAGAACGAGCACAAAACTATATTTTTAGTCAAATATAATTTGTTAAATAATTCGTAAAAATTGCTACTCTCTTAAATTTATCTTCATTCTTGAAAAATGATTATTATACCTGCAATTACGCAGAAGATGTAAGGTTGCAGATTTTTAATTATTCAAGGACTATTATAAGCATTTTTTTGTGTCTTCCCTAAAGTTTGGAGGTTTACGAGAAAACTCATTATAGGCATACGCTGTACTACCGAAAGAATTTATTCCCACCTTCAAAATTTTGTAAACGTTTTAACTGCAATCAACGGAGCCTTATAAGCTTCGCCGAGTTTATGACAGGTTTCACTACTGTCGGCTCGTAAAGGCAGCAAAAAAGACTATCCTTTCGCGAAGTTCCTCGCACTTTCCAAAGTTCCGAAAACATTTAATGAGTCTGCTGCTTTCGCGGAATAATGAGATATTTTAATCCATTTCTCTACGTGATTTAAAATGTGTTGAACTTGAAAAATTGTGTTGATAAAAATACTGTTGATAATTATAATGTAATAATAGTATGCGAGGCATCGTTTTTTTATACAACATCTTTCGTTTTAAAAACATCAAACTTATGAGATGAGTTCGTAAGTTCTTGAAAACTATTTTGATTGCAATTAAACGAGCTAGAGACATCTCCTAGCTTTGTTACTCTTGAGTCAAAAACCGACGGAAAAAAGGTATAGCCTGGGCCCGTAAAACACAGGCTTTTAACTGCGATTATACAGTCAATGAGCACGCATAAAGCACTCAGCTTTACAACCCTGCCCGTAGTCCAGGCTCCCGGAAAAACTTTCACCTCCATCCCCTCAGAAAATTCAGCGAAGCTGATTTCACTTTTTTTTTCCACCGACGTCTTTATCTCCGCTCAGGACATTAAAAGCGGAGCAGACACCCACCTACGGCGCCGAACAAGCTGAGACCTAAATCCGGCCAGATCCACGGCGGCGATATAATGTAACCACCGCGAAAAAGTAGAAACTTTCTCCTGGCGGACAGGTGGGGCCAGTTTTTCGGATCGTACCTGGCGGATCCTCCGCTGCCACGTGGCGCATATTGCACCCTGGAAGGAGGACGATTGTTCTCGAGTCGCGTCCGTTTATTGTTTTACACCAACCGGCACTCGACGCGTCTACCTGGCCTACGGATGGCCCGACTGGGAGTTGCGGTTGGGTCCGGTTTGCTTTAACCATCGGCATTATGACATTACCCGCCAATGTATAAATTTTCCGGGCTTTACGGCTACTGCTGCTGTTGCTGTGCTGTCGCGTACTGCGATTACGCGGGAATGATTTGCTGCTTCTTAGGTATATCCTGGCGTATTTGGCGGTGAGAGTGATTTCTGGCCTGAAGTAGGACGGCATTAACGAGCGAATTGTGGGTGCATTGTTAAAGAACAGGTTTTCAGCTAATTTGGAGTATTACGGGATATTTATCGGTGACTCGTGGGATAAACGACTTTTGTTTATTGGCTAACGAGGATGCAATTAAAATGAAATTGCGAGTTGACGTAATAAAAATATTATTTTCTCTTTGGGAAATAAAGTGAAATGAAATATTATTTATAATATAAACTAAAATTATTCTTTAATTAAATGTCACATTTAATAACTGGCAAAAAGTTGAAAGTCGTTCGCAGGAATTACGGGACTAGATTTAATGAAAAATTTCCCTCGCGTTGCGTTATCTTATTATTTTTTAAAAGCTTGTAAAAACTGGAAGAAGAAAATAAAGGGAGTAAATAATTAACAGTAAAGCTTCCCTTCGAAATAAAAACGAAAAATAATTCACAAGTTATAAAAATATGTTTACAGTTTATTACGGCCGATGCATCTCCTTCATAAAAACCGACTAAGCACCAGAAAACTACGGGGCGTAGCCTCGGCTTTACGGTCGAGAGAAAAATTAAGGCAAACCCAAAAGAAGCGAGCAGGGCACACTGCATGTGCAGTGGACCCCCGGCAGCAGCTAAAGGACCCAGCCGCGCCCCAATTTTATTTTTATCACGACGGCAAGCCCGGTTTCCCTCCCAGACATTATCCTTTAATGATCCTAAACGACACGGCCGGATATCTCCGCGTCGGATGCAGCTTTCGAGGAAAACAAAGATTACCTTTACGAGCGGGATCCTTGGCGTATAAGCGTAATCCCTTGATCTTTCAATTTGGCACCGCAGCCTCTCTCTCCTCCACCTATTCTTTATCTGGGAGAAAAAATCTCGCCCGCTCCACCTTTGCCGGGGCAAAGCCGCTGGTCAGGCTTCAAAATTGAGATACACAGAACGGCCGTAAAGAGTTTTGTCGCACGAAATATATGTGTATACGGCAGATGCGAAGATTTTGGATGCGCGATAATGCTGATGCAACGGCACTATATAATGTGAATCATTGAAATAAAGATGCTAGATTAAGGGGGTCTCATTTCCGAGAAGCTTTGTTGGTGATTCACCGGTTTCGTTTAATGTTAAAATGAAAGGTGTGAGCTGGGAGCGAGACGAACAACATCGTTATTATGGCAATCAAAATTTTAATGAAAAATCAATGTTTTATTGAGTTTTAAAATTTTAATTTGGGTTTCAAAAAAATTATACTTTAGATTTCCAGTGCCGTTACAATAAAGCAATAACTTATTAATGTTGAGAATTTGAGGGGCTTTATTTTATCGTGGTTTTAGTAGGGATCGATTATCAAACTCATACTTAAGACAAAGTAATCCATAAATCTCTTACTTTTACTCTGAATTTCGTATAATTTAAAACAATGACCTCTCCACGTACGGTCTCGCGACACCTTTCATAATTTTTATTACAATTATTCAAATTCCAGTTTCTTTCCCACGTTGATCGCAGCCAAAAACCAGCCGTAAAAACGTACATTACATAAAACACCGCGGACGACCTTCCGAGAAAAACAGAAAACAAAGCGACCGTATTATGAATATGATTTCGAAACAAGTCGAAACAGCAGCTCCGTAGCATCCAGTCCAGCGTCCGCGGCCCGATGCCGAAATAAAGTGGAAACGCGCGGCGCGTCGAGACCCTAAACGTGAGATGCAGTCGGAAGTGGTAGGCGACCATATACGAACGAATCCTAAGAAAGCTGACGCGATCAGATCCTCGTCTCGAGATTACATTCCGAAATGCGCCACTCGGCAAAACGCTCGCCGCTCCTTCCCCTCCCCCCCATCCTACCGTAAGAAGAAAAAAAAGAAAACGCGGAACGAAAAAAAGGAAAAGACACGCTTCGCTCCTTACTTTTCTCGTTAATTCGTAAGACGCGGCCGGCATACGTTCGCCCCGTTCTGTATCATTTCAGCGTTTTTCGGAGAGGGAGAGAGATAGAGAGAGCAGAGAGACACTGGGTCGCGTAGCCTGGGGAACAATGAAGATCTCGGGGGGTCCTCCGATGATGATGGTGTCAACCCCACTTTGTTATTCAGTCGCTGATGCTGCCCGAGCTATCTGATGGGGCAGCCAAGGGTTATTTTCTTTATATACAGCCGAGCGACTTTATTTTTGAGCGCCTCTCGCCTTTGACTTTTATTTCGTACAGTTTTTTTTTCGAGTGACTTGTGCGGGTGCGCCCATGATTTAGAGGACAACTTCGTCGAGGTTCGTTTGGAGCTAGCCGAGCTTTGAATGAAGAAGCGGGCAAATATTTTGATATTTTTAAAGGAGGACTCGGAGTCTGCCGCTCGAGAAGGAAAATCTGATTTTCTGGGTAATGACGTTTAGCTGACTGAATAAGGCAAACGGCTTCTGCTTGAAGAACTGCCTTTGTAATATTGCTAGGGAAGTCTAGACGGTCCGCAAGTTTTTGTGCATTTTGCACGAGGGGCCGTATAAATTCAAAATTTTATTAGGCAATGGAATCTTGCCGTTTCTGATAAAGTAGAGCAAAAGTTCAAGCTGTATTTATAAAGTTAACGAAAGCAGGATTATGTTTTATTTGTTATTAAAACGTCTGCAGACATTTTAATAGAATTTCTTGGAATGAATTTTCCACTAAATCTAAATTTATATGTATCATATGAGTATTTGAGAAGTTGAATATTAAAAAAAAAAAAAAAACAATTTTTCTCGAATAGAAAAACAAAAGCTCAAAATTACTCTATATAACAATCTAAATAAAAAATCCTTAATTCAGCTCTTCTACCCTCTAAAACGCAGGCAAATTTAGCGCGACCGACGAGCTCTTTGATATCCACCGCAGCGTACAAAATATAACTAACTTGCGTTAAACCACCGAGCGCTTTATCTCGGGCGCACTAAAAGCGCTGATCGAGAGAGTTCACGCCCAATTTAAAAAGCCACTATACGCGCGGGGCGTTTTTTTTTCGCGCGACCCAGCCGCTCTCGTCCGCAATAATCGCGGCCTCGGGGCCGCTCGTTAATTTCGCGCGCGTCGAAAAAGCTCGCGTCATAATGAAATCCGGCCGGGCGATGAAAGCTGCTCCGCGGGACTGCGAATATTGTCGCGATTTTGCGGCAGAGTCAAAGGAACGAGCGCGCGCGAGGAGTGCGCGAGAGACGTCATTGTTTATCCTGTCCCTTTTGCTGTCTGCTTGTCCCCGCTGGCGGCGATGCTTCTTGCTGTCATTGCGCGGAGGGAATGTGGATTTTACGCTCGTCGAATTACGTTGCGTAATATATATGTACCCTTTGTTTAATTTAATCGAATCGCTTTGGAATTAATGTGAATTTGGTTTTCCGATTAACGTGGAATATGAAGGAGCGAAGCTGGAATGCAGTATTGTTTAATAAACAAATATTGAAATGATATTGATGCACATTACTTAATTAATTCAACATAGTTTCGTAATATTTCGTAGAACTTTGATGAATTATTGATATTGTGTGTCGACAAATTTTTAGTACCAAAACAAATAATATCAGTTCTAGTATCTGAACACTAAGACTGTCCTCTTCTGCCCCAACTAATCGACTCTAAAAAAAAGTGAAAAAATTGAAAGCAAGTCTGATTGCCTTCGCCGACTCTCCGACAAAACTTTCCCCTACACGAATTATTTTCGCAGTCGGCCAGCCTTCCCGCGAAAATCAAGCTTTCCTATCAGCGCTCCCGCCTCGAAAACAAGTCACCTTACATCCTTCATCACGGACGCGTAAGCGCAGCTCGCACGAAAGCTCGAACCCTCGTCCCCGGCGCCTTTTCCCGCTGGGCGGCCGCGCCCTCGACGCGTCGCCAAGTGCTCGCGGGATATACGCACACGCGTCATGCCCCTCGAGGCATTCACATTCGTTCGGTCGAGAGATGGTGGCAATATTTGCGCTGCCCCGACAGGAAGACAATGAGAGAATATTCCCTTTCATTCGTCTCCGTTACTGCTCGAGCCGCCTACCCCCCCTCCGAGAGTACGCTTGCAGTCTTCTTTTCAATTTGAGCTTGCGAGCGCGCCCGATCTTTATCTCTCTCATTATTTCACTACTCTTTTTTTGTAAACACACACGTTCGCCTCTCCCGTCCCCGCAGTCTGGGCTCTCTTGTTATCCGTGTAAGAGGATTTTTTCTTCGACCCTCGCGGAAGAGAGACCGGGGCTCCTTCGTTTCCGCGCGAGACGGAGTAATCTCTCTCGTTGCCGGGTTCTGTGATGTTTCCAATTTCGTCTGCCTTTCCTTCTTATGTGCATTTAGAGGCGTATCGATTGCCGGCCGCCGACTGAAACAAAGGATTCGTTCATGGTTACTGTGCAGCTTGAAAGAGATGGTCTTAGTTCATTTGCAGAGGATTGTCTGGGGCATTTATTTTTCGAATCTTCGAGTTCGACAGCCTCCCCGGGTAGAAAATTGAGCAGTTCAACTGGTCTTATTAATTGGGCTCGCCAGCTTTTCGCCAGTTAACTATTGATAAATATTGAAAAATGCTCTTTCAATTATTTATATCAATAACTGTCAAAATATTTAAAATATGTATACTAATACAATTCGTTTAGATAAGAAAAGTTTCTTTTCAAAAATAGTCTACAAAGCTAGCATGAATCTTTATTCCGAGAGTGATTTTATTGCACCACGTAGAACATTATTGGTTTAAACTCGAAGAAAAATAAGTTACCATTAGACCCCGCCAAAAATAAAAGTGTTTCAAGATGCCCCGCAATCCCTCTCCATTCCGCCAAGCGGCTAAAAGTAAAAGCGGGTATAATACCACGCGGCTCTTCATAAAATTTGCACGATAATGGCTCGCGTGGATCCCGGAATCGGCGCGGAAAACTTCCTCCTCCGCGGAGTATCGCGTCTCCGCATCCGCGCTTGCAAGTTGTCGATGCCGCTTCGATTCTTCCTTCCTTCCTCCTGCCGCCGCCGCCGCCGCCGCTCGTCGGTATCAATTCGCCTACTACTCCTACCGGATATCTGACGCTAATCCCCGGCCGGAAATTAATCCTCAGCCTTTCGAGATTAATTCGTCTCTCCCGCTTGTTTACACGCGCTCGTACCCTCCCCCTTATTCGGGTAAGAATTTTCAGCCGCCGAGGGATCGGAAGAGCCGCGAATAACGTAAATCAAGCAGAGAGCAGGAGAGAGAGGGAGAGAGAGAGAAGACTACTCGAACGATGCTGAAAGATCGTAAAAGATCGCCAGGATATTGCCTTTCTTTGGTGTACGATTCGAGCTGTGATAGTGGCTTCGATTACGCGGGCTTTCTTTTTTCGAGGTCTTGGGAGAGAATTCTTGCTGCTTTTGTGAGCTTCTAATTTATTAGGCAGGATTTTTCATTTCGCCTTGGAGGCTTCTGCTTCCACTCTCTGATTAAAAATAAATTTTGTTGCCATAAATTTCCAGTCTATTATCGTCTTTTAGGTTTTTACAATTATTTGAATAAAACAATAGGGCAAAATTTGGATTTATATTCCAGTCTTATAAATGTATACTGTTTAAAATGCTTTTTAAATAATGTTTTATTAAAATTACGTACGAGACTGTATAACTTTTAGTTTATTACGAATCAAATTTAAACCATATTCAGAATTTTAAATTAATTTTTGCAACTGACATCTCTATTTAAAGTGCTGTACATTTAAAAGCTCTTTATTTGTCAATCATAAATTTGAATGAACAAATGCGGACATAAATTTAGTTTTAATGTTTTTCAGATATTCCATATTCATTTTAATTATACATTTTTTAAAACGATGCATTTACATGCAACGGGTCTAGATGTGGCTTCCTTCTGGAGGAGAATTTTTCATTTTCTCGATAGACGTTCCTCCTGCGGCGAAGATCATATTTCTTAATTATGAAAAGACCAGGGCAAGCTTAGAGAATACGTTGCCTGAAAATGAATTCGAACTGCGGGGAATCAGTTTATCCAAAGAAAAAAAAACGGGATCTTATAAACCTAAGAACTTACCATAACTCTTCTAGCCAGACACAATTTTCTGCAAGCTGTGCAGCTTGTTTGTTTCAACTCATATTTTATACATGCGAATAAATTCTATGAATATTAGACTCGGAACTTTTGCTACGAATTTTTGACATATTTCAAATGCAAAGCACGAGCTTTTCTTTGACTTTCAATTATATTTTTCACAAATTTTAATGATTCTCTTTCTGAAAATACGTAATATTATAGTAAAATGTTTCCATGATATGATAACATTTTCTTTCACTTATGAAAATTTAATGAAACGTTCAAAATTTATGAACAATTTTTTTTAATTTTCTCTGCAATTTCTTTATTACAACAGAATAAACTACTTTTCATGATTTATTCAGCGGATCGTAGTTTAGTGCTTTGAAGTAAATGATGCTTCCCCTTTTATATTTTGAAAAAACTTGTTCAGAGCAAGAAAAACTATTGCTTCCTCCTAGAGGAAGCTTTATGATAGTTATAATTGTATAATATCAGATTAAAATGACCTTTTTGCTCTTGTATCGAACATTATATTTTGATACTTCTTGTACAAAGGTTGATTTATCACATGCATTTTTATTTAAGTTTGCGCGAAATCGGGCTTTGCG
>UCOL01003768.1:0-17392 GCA_900474335.1 Ormyrus nitidulus | reverse complement strand
TCCAAAAATCTTTATTTGTTCAAAAGTTATACTAAATAAAATTTTGTAATAAAAGAAGATAAAATTATGTCAATGAATTTTTGTGGATTTTTTTATGCTAATACTTAATGGTCATTCTTTTGGTCATTTTTTTGTTGGGCCATAACTTCTGAACAAATGAAAATTTTTGGATCTCTTTTTTTTTAATCGATAGGATTTGATCTCATATTTTAAATCTTTTTCTTAGCTTTTTGTTAAAAGAGCTCATAACTTTTGAAAAATCGAGGGTTTAGGCCGAACGCACGCAGCTTCTTTCATATTTGAACATTAGAAAACATATCCCAAAGTTCGAACAAATTCCGTGACCCAAACAAGTGAGACTCTCCTGGTTTGTGTTGCTATTAAAAGTTCAATAATCCAAATTCCTCATAATCCAAATACATATATTAGATAAATGCGATCATTATTAGTTTATTCCATTAGTTGCCTGTGCAAAAATTTAAAAAAATCTTATAAAGTATATTAACACAAGTTTGTATAGTTAATAAAATAAGATTCATGCTGTTTTAATAAAAAAAAAATATTGCTAGTACATTATAAGTAAAGAAAGAATAAAGAATCTGTGAAAAAAACAAACTTCCCGAAAAAATATTTTTTTGGAATTTAACCGCTCAAATAAAGTGAAATGTCTAATTTTTGAACATTTTACTGACATCTACAATAATATTTTATACTCACCGTATCCACTATTACCATATTATAGCAAACAAGTTCAAATAATTATTTCTACTTTATTTCGATCGCTCTGGTAAAGATGAATTGCATCTGGAAAAGATAAAGAGCTCTTCCTAATCGACTGTGAAGGCAACAATGTTAATCTACTTTACCAGTCACAAACATATATATATATATATATATATATATATATATAGGTGTAGATAGTGTACAACTACAAGTTAGTATAGCTCTGTAAGTGCATGACAAACGGTTAACATGGCGCTCGCAGAAGTATGTGGTCTCAATTCTTTTATAAAATTAAACAATATTAGCGAAGATGATGAATTCCACAAAGAATTCGAGTATGGGAATTTCACAGACAATATATCTTTAGCTATGCCGCCATTCACTAACGTGAGTTTTTGTATACTTTTCTTACATTGCATTGTTGATTCTGCTACTTGGCTACTCCGGATTTGCAATGTATTTTACTATGATGATAATATTTTATAATTTTATAATATTTTATTTTAAAAAAAATATTTCTTATACAATTTAAAATACTTATAAAATTTGTTTAATTATAATTAATTATAAGTAAAATAAAACTTAAGATTTTGAGGTTAGAATAGAAATGATGACTAGAGTATTTTCATGTAAGAGACGTCTTTAACATTTGAAAAACTCATTTGATATTTAAAATTTTAGCCTGCCAATTTCCTTGGTCAGCTTGCTAGTAGTACAGACGAAACTGGTAGACACTTAAAAATCAAGTTTGATCATGGTACCACAACGTTGGGTTTTATGTACCAAGGAGGAATTGTACTTGCTGTGGACTCGCGAGCTACAGGAGGCCAATTTATTGGTAAGATTTTTTTTGTTTTATTCATTGATTTATTATTGTATATAAACAAATAAATTTATACTTATTTACTATAAAAATATTATAAAAGGTTCACAGGTGATGAAAAAGATTGTTGAAATCAATGACTACTTATTGGGTACTTTGGCTGGTGGAGCTGCAGATTGTGTATATTGGGATCGTGTATTAGCAAAGCAGTGCCGAATGTATGAACTGCGTAATAGATCTCGCATTTCTGTTGCAGCAGCAAGTAAATTAATGTCAAATATGGTGTACAATTACAAAGGAATGGGCCTAAGTATTGGTATGTTAATATTTTTTTGGTCCATTTATGATCCTCTGAAACCTTAATGAAAAAACAGAGAATTATAAGTAAACCTATGAAATAAACAAAACTTACAAAAGCAATAAGAAAGTTTATAAAGGTTAGGACCAGCACTTTGACTTCAAAATTAGTATTTTTTAATAAAAAATTGCAAGAGATGTTTTAAATTTTCAAAAACTTTTTTCAATTCTTAAGGAGCTGGCATGTTTTCCTTGAAAATCAGTATTTTTTTAAGGTATATAATTCATGTATCTAAACAAATCCAATAGAGTATTCAAGTTACCTTCTCAAAAAAGTTTGATTAATTATAAAGTTAAATTTTAGCAAGTTTAGGCTAAAAAATTTTTTTTATATATAAAGTCATTTAATTTATAAATCATTTTACATTAAAAAAGCACTATCCCTAGGTATTTGGTTTATAAAAACAATTAATTTTTTATTTCATTCAATTTAGGTATGATGATTGCTGGGTGGGATAAAAGGGGACCAGGTTTATACTATGTTGATTCAGAAGGTACACGTACTCCTGGAAAAGTATTCAGTGTTGGCTCAGGCTCTGTTTTTGCTTATGGTGTGTTAGACTCTGGTTATAGTTGGGATTTAGCTGATGAAGACGCCTATGAACTCGGTAGAAGAGCCATTTATCACGCTACACACAGAGATGCTTATTCTGGTGGTATTGTCAGAGGTAAGACATGTCGATTGTTTTTCTTATGAAAAAATTCTCACAATAAAGCAAACACTTTTTCTAAATTACAATACTTTAAATTATAATAAAATATTTCAATGTACAATTATTAAAGTATTTGATTATTTTTTGCAGTATATCATATGAAAAACACTGGCTGGGTACATATTACTGATCAAGACTGCAAAGACTTGCATTATTCTTATGAAGAAGAAAAAAACAAAGAAGAAGAATAAATTTATTTTATGTAATTCTCATAAGTTTCTTATTTGATAATAAAAACGTTTCTATTTAAAAAAATTTCTATTATAAAAATGTGTATATTAAGAGTATTAATTTTAAAAATTTTATTATGGATAATAATGTTAAATTAAAAAATTTAATTTTTAATTTATTAATTTTAATACTTTTAACAATATTTTCTTAATTTAATTCTACAAAGCTTTTTTTTGTACAAAATTCTATACACAGCATACAAAAAGAATTATGAAAATTTACTGTTATCAAATAGCTACTTATTTTAATCGTTATAAAAGTTGTGCGTTAAAATTTAAAAAATTCACGTACCCGTTCGATAAACAGAGAATTATGAGAACATGGGTAAGTATGTAAAAAATATGGCTGGTCCACAAAATACCTATAAATACAATTTCGAGAAACTTATTCTTTAAATATTTCTTTTCAGTTGCATATATTAAGGAGACTACAGAAATTAATGTGTAAAGTAGAAATTTTAATTTTTTATGAACTCTATTTTTAAAGAAAAGTCTCGAGTAGAATTGAGTTCCGAAATATGCATCTGACTTGCCCATATTTTAAAATATTAAATAAGTAACATTCAGATTTGACGATCTATGCCCAATTAAATTAGAAATTGATTTTTAATTGGCGTGGTAAGAATGTCAGTTGAAAAGATTTGAAACTCGCGCAAAATACGCCATGATTTGTTTACTTGCAGTTTAAAGCCGCGCGCGCTGCGCTGCAAGTCCTTCCAGGTAATTATTTCCCTCTCCCTCGAGCCTTCCCCTCTTTCCAGAATCCAGCTTCGCTCTGTTGGCAACAGAATGTCGTTTCTTCATTGATGCTTTGAAGCTTCGTACGTTCGGACAAAGATCAACGCTAAACTACCTATCTATATTTCTTGTCGGCGAAACATATTGCATTTTGCTTTTGAATTTTCGCCAAATTTTCAATCGCTTTTAAAAAAATGTCGAGTCCAGAGGAATCAACCCTCAAGGCCGGACACCCTCCTGCAGGTAATTTCTTGCAATTTTTGTTTTTTTTTTTGCAAATACAAACACAACAAAGCTACGTATGCATGTGAAGCGAGTGCGAGCGAGAGAGGAAATGCATTCTCGTCTCAAGGTCGCGCAAGTGCGACGGAGAAAGAGAGATGAGTCTTTGCTAATATCGAAAACTTGTTCTACGCATTATAGTCAAGGCCGGCGGAATGAGGATTACTCAACATAAAAATCCTGAGAGAGAACGTGAAATTAAGCCTGTAAAGGATCCTGAGGAGCCAAAACATACCACCAGGTATAAGAATTATGCTTTTGTTTTACTATTTTTAGGCGTATTTTTTAGAAGCATTCAAAATACAGACGTGCGTCAATTTGTCACGTAGGCACTTCGTTTACACATATAGTGTAATCGTTTTAATCAAATGTTTTTGATAGCACTTGAAATTCTTGCAAGAATTTAAGTTTTGAAGACAATATTTTAATTTTATATAATATTTAAAATTTTGAACTAACTATATATAACAGAAATGCCAAAAATCAATAAAACAACCCATTGTGCTCATTTTTTTGCATAGTTTAATTGGAATAAAAATTTTGAATAAATTGCTATAAATATTTATGTGAACTGTAAAACAGCTTTAAAAAAATTATTCTTTCCTGTTTTTTTTTAAATTATTATCAATTACTAAAAATAGATTTATAATTGTTGAAAATTGATCAGAATTCACTTGAAAAACTGTTTTAATGCAATCTCCTATTATTTAAATTTTATTTTTAAAGCTTTAGTCGTAAGGAAAGATAATAAAATTATAAAATGTATGGGTAAACAATGTATTGCATGTTGTTGCAGCCCTCCAATGCAAATGATTATTAGTGGAGTTCCATCAAAAGGACATGCTGATTTTCCTCCAGAGGCTATTCAGCATTATCATGAGAAACCAATTCCAACTCATGATGCTCGACCAGCTCACTCTTCCCGTCCCATTGTGATTCAGCAGCCCAGGAAGTAGAGTACTCGTTTAGTACTCACTAAAGATTTCTCACCAATGAGAATTATATTTTGATAAAATCTGATATTATCATATTAAACAAGTGTTTGAAATTTAAAAATAATGTGATCTTCTCATGTTTTTTTGTAAAAGTTTATGTGATTTTATCAGGTAATTTCAAGATAAAAAGTATATGCGCATGTAACTGTCATAATAAGATTTTTGTAAACTTAAATTTATATTTCTATACTTAACTTCAGAAAAGACTAGATGCATTGTCGATAGTTGCTTCAAAATATCTTGAGATCATCAGATTGGTCAATATTGAGAAAAGTTGCGAGACTTTGCAAGAGTTTATCACTGTTATAAAAAGATTATTTTTTTCTAAAAGGCTATAACATTTCCTCCTAAGCATTTATAGAATACTGACTCCACTATTTAATGCATTACTATTATTATAGTTTTTTAAATTTCGTTTAATAATTAAGTTTATTATGACATAAAAAAAGTAAAAAAAATAAAAAATTAAAAGACTCGTGCTTTGGGACCAATTGACAAACATTTTAATTGGATCCCTGATGATAAGATACTATATGATACTATATGATCATTTCAATACTTATGTGAGTGACAAATTTGAAAAATACTTTGTATTTTTATTTGTATTAATGATTTGACTAAAACTTTAAATATTTGAGTTATAAACCAAATAATTTTTAGTAATTAAGAACATTTTTTATTTTATTGTTTTATTTTACATGCCATTTACAACGCTGAGAATACTGTTTAATACGCGACAACTTAAGAGTATGTTTATTAGAATTACAACTTCTTTTTATATATAAATACTTTTTCGTATCTTGTTTAACAAACGTAGACACTCAAAATAAATCATCTTTGACGCTGGCGCATGCTTGACCCGGACATAACAAAATTTATTTTAGTGGCATGTTACCGTTTTTTTATTGTTTTATTCTTTACTTAAATTCATTTTTTTAAACGATAAATACGATAAATATCAATAACCCTACAATTTTGGCAACGATAAAATAATAGAAGACTTAACAGACATGTAAAATAAAACAGTAAAATAAAATGTTTTTAATTAAAAACAAAAAAAGTTATTATTTTTACCAAACAATATGTGGGCTCTAAGAGTCTCAATAAAATTTTTATTTTATTAGTACTTAACATGTAATAAAAGTGCATTTAAATTCACAATGATAGTTTTTATATTTTGTCTATTCATTTCCAACAATGAACTCCTCAACCTTGCACTCTACAAAATAATCCATAAAACCAAAAACTAAAGTTATAACTAAAATTATATTACATGCATGATTGGTTGTTGAATTTGACGGTAAAATTATAAAACAAGCACATTTTTAATCTTAATATAACAGAAGAATCGGAGAATCAAGGTAGACAGTAAAAAGGATTTTTTATGATAATTGTATATCAATATTGCATTCAGATTCTATTTTCTATTTAATAGTTTGTGGAAAATTAATACTTTACTAAATATCTTTATATTTTCTAACCTTAGATTTATGTAAAAAAAAGAAAATAGATTTTGTGTTTGAAACATTTAATATAAACAGAATAAAGAGCGCGTGCAGCGTGCATGGATTTATTAGTTCCTATATATAAAAAAGTCATGACTTCTAAGACATAATACGAAATTATTAAAGATTAATGAATTTGTAAAAAAATATTTTGAATTTATATAATGAATAAATTTCTAACATGCATAATCATACTCTTTTTCGATACACGGGTGCGTAAAATTCGATTTTATGTATTGTTTTGCGGGCATAATACACGATCTTACACCTCTTCAAAACAAAAAGTAAAATTCAAAATTTATACACGGTCATAATACTTTTACACTCTACTATTCTAGTGCGATCGCGACGTAAAAATCCATTTTAACGAAAAGTAATTTTAAAATTATTTTAATTATTTTATAAATTATGTTTTTCAGGTCAAATATTCCAATAACAAAATGTTCTTTAAGTTCTGAAAGAGTAAGTTAATCAAATTTTTCAAAACATCAATCGAAAAATAGAAATTTTGAACGTTATTAAATTAATAATTTAACGAGCAAAGATAAAGTGCGCAACGCGCGCAGTTCTAAGCCTAGCTGTTACAAAATTTTAGTTTATTTACCAATAACTCATTCATTAATTTGATAAAATATTTTAAGAAATTTATGAAAATATGTATTAAAAGCTTTATTTATTATGCCATGTGTTAATCACAACACTAAATTCTTTCTGTACAATGTAAATATTTTGTAATTATTAGTGAACGTTATAGACGTTCAATGTATCGTCTAACACCACGAGCAAAATTTCCGTGGTTTTAGTCAATCTCTTCCCGGCTTGCTTCATGCGTTCTTGCGACCTCGTCAGAGTCAACTTATATTTAGGCAATAAAACTTATTAAAGTGAATCGTGCCTTCATTCGTATCCTGGTCCGAAACATTTGCTCTTTCGAGCCGGGGATCAAGGGCAGCGGCAAAAAACAGTGCTGTGCTCGAGAAGGTGGTGAAAAAGCCGATCGACGAGGCCACGCGGTGGGATAACGCACTGTATGAATTCAGCGTGTAAACAAAGAGCTCTGCGGCGAAATCACGCGTGAAAGCAGTCACCGAGAGCGCCAACAGCTACATATGGATAGCGGCAACAGGGAATAGGCGATTCGCGAACTAAGGCATTCGCTGGAAACACATAATCGGAGTTGGCCGTCGACGAGTAATACATCAACTCGTACATTCTACATAAAAGGAATAATGGAGGAAGCGTTTGCCGCGCTTGTAATAAATAATGATGAATCTCGCATATCTGGGGTTTACCGATTCTACAGTGCACTTGAACTCTTTGAACTTTTTGAAAATAGAGGTGTGCTCCTTTTATTACTTATGGGAGTGCGTGAGTTTTTAGATCATCTCCATGCCATGTCGTACGAGGACGCATCCACTTGTATCTTTTCTCCGACAGATTGGGTGCTTGCATCTGGATATTATTTTACCAGACTTATCAATGCGTATAATCATATGAAAATGGGATTCGTATCGAAGACACTATGGATGCTAGACGTTGATTACGCTACTCAAAAACGTGCGTTTGACGAAATTATTACTCCAATGATCAGGAGAATGTCCCAGATTAACAACTGCACTCTAGAGGATCTGCGCACCTATATAACTAAGATGCGTGAACTTTGTCATATTAGCTGCCCTTATCAAGTTCAATCCAGACGACAGTTGGAACTACCCCCTGCATCACGTGCAGATGCTTCTGGAGTATTTGGGAGTAGTGAAACTAGATACCAGCAATGAGAACTGGATACTCTTCCAATTGATGAAAATTCTGACTCAGCATATGATAGATAACACATTCATGGAGAGGTTTAGAACTAAGGGAGAAGAAGCTATCTACCTTGTAAACAGTCCTTTTGTGGATAAATATGTAGTTCAACAAAAAATCTGTTATGAAGTCACTTAGCAGCAAGATTAATGAAGGAAGAGTTTGAACAAGCAAAGTGCATCGATGTATCGAAATTTGTTGTCAAAAATAGTTTATTAGAGAGATTTTTTAATACAAAAAAATTAAATTTTATTCGTGCCTAAAACTTACATATACATTGATGTTCGTGAAAATACAGAATATAAAATAACTAAATATATTTTGAAAGTATATTCAATGTTTAATAAAGAGATAAGGATCATTTGGAATATTTCTAACGCAACGTCTAACATTTCGAAAAAGATTTTTAAAATTACTGACTCATTTATGAAATATGTGTTAACTAATCACTGAAGTGTTAATTATTAATCATAAATCAAATTTTCTCAAAAAGATTAGAGAAAAAAATGGTGTAAATAATTATTTAAATAAATGTATAATAATAACAAGAATAATTTTTTAATTATATACCCTTAAATTTGAAAAAGGATTATAAGGTGAGCGGGTGAAGTACTAAAAAATCGTATATTAATTTTATTTTATACGAAGTAATACTTTTTTAAGCTTTGAAATCACATATTTTATTGTAATGTAAACTAAAAAGGTATTCTACAATATACTTCAACTGATAATGTAGAATTCATAGTGGACCTGGAGAGATGCTATATATTTCCATTTCAAAATTAAAACGAAAAATGACTATTCTGAATAAATTTATAGAAATAATGATTTATTTTTTAACTTTATTTGATTTTACTTGGTAACAAAGGAGTGCAGTTACCTTAGTCGTTCTATTGCCAAGCCATTATTAATATTTGTTAACAGTTGACGACTGCATGTCCTATGTATTTTGAATGAAAGGAATTTGTTTGTAAATTTAACGCGATCTAAACAACTGATTACAAAAGAGATCTAGGTAAGTAAAGTTATAGAAAGCTATAATTAAAGCAGCTGATTTCTTAAAGTTGATTTTACCGTAGCAATGAACTTGGTCTTATGAATTTCAAATATGGCTTACTTCCATAATAATTATTTTATCTTCGTGTAAAATGTTATACAAGCATTTCTAAAAAATGATACGATTTTTTATAAGGACTAATATACAATTTATGCAAATTGTAGGATTTCTATTTGACTTATTACAAAGTCTGTTACCGTTTTACTAAAAGTATAGAAATTTTTCCTGAATTTTTCTCTCCATGTATAGATTTCATCACATTTACCTTTAATTATTTTCAATTATCTTTCTTTCGCGAGGTCTATTATTATCGTTACATATGTTATATTTTATCTCATTCATTATTATCAAAGAGATTTATTTCAATTTCTGCCCAATGAGTCTTTCATAAAATTCCCACTCATCTTTTGTACTCTTTTGCACGCTTTAAATAACTAATTAATAAAAGCTTCTCATTAGCGGTACTATAATACTTAATACTGCGGCTAATTAGTTTCCTCTCTTACTCTAGAAATTTTTCATTGAATCACGTTCAATCGGACTAAAAGAACTGATTATACTTTAAAAAACGTCCTTTCCGCCCTAAAGCCCTGCGCGCTTGCAGCACGTGTCCCTGCACCCAAACCAATATCGCATTCCGCACCAGAAAGAGCCCACCTGCCGAAAAGCGCACCTATATATCTTAACAGGGGGAAAGCAAAACAAGCCGAAGCGTGCCGAGTCGCGCGCGCGCGCGAGAGAGAGAGAGAGAGAGAAAGATCGAAAAGAAATGCGCAGGTGACGTCGGCCGCGTGTGGTCGCAAGCTGTCGCCGTGGTAACGAGGTACGTATACACCCTATAAACACAGCGGTGCGCGCGTGCGGCTCCCCGCGGGCCGCCGATAAATAAAACACGCGGAAGAAGGTGTGCGCCGAGCCAGGGAGCAGAGCTAGCCGAGCACAGCACTCGGGAAGAAACTTAGCCCGCTTCGTAGGAGTCGAGTCTCTCTCGCGAGCGCCAAGCAACCCCCCACCCCACCACCCGTCGCATCGTCACCTTGGCCGATCACAGGGGACCGGTAAAGCACGCCGATGTCGAAGATGTCACCGCCGCTGTCAACGCTCGAACCCCGCCGCGCCAACAACCCCGTCAGCTGCAGCAGAGACCAAGCCGAGCGCCGGAGCTTTTCTGCATGAAATCCTCTGTTCTTTCTTTTCGATAGAAGGGAGCAGGAGCTAAGAACATGTCCGGCAAGAGGGTGAGCGAGAAGCTCTCCGAGATCGACGCACATGTCACCAAGCACTACGACATTGTTCGCCGACTCGGCAAAGGGGTGAGTCATTTGCGAGGATTCTTTTTTTTTTTTTTAATTCAGCCAGTCGCTTTGTACCTTGGAGGGCTTTTAGTTAGTAAGGCACAATCATTGCTTTTTGTGCAGCGCCAATTTAAGCAAAGTGCAGCCGATTGATTTGTCGAAAGTTTTATTTGACGAATTTTACGTTTAATATGCAACGAGAACAGTATTACGCTAAATATCGATCGAAACAAATTGACAAATATTTCTGAATCTCGTTAATTATTTCAAGTGACTGTCATCAAACGGTATTCAATAAGTCGTTTTTTTGAAGCACCGTTCGGCATTGATTAAACAAATTCTATTTTAGTATCTTGTACTTTTTAACGTCTATGACAAAGCTCGTAATGTGCAATTGATCGAAATAGCATACGCCAACAGTCACTCAGGGTTAGATTAAATGAGAGATAAAAGACAATTATCAATGAAAATTTTATGAACTGCGATAGATTTTAGTTTCTAGTTCACGTCGAAAGTGTGTTTGAAAGTATTTCACGCAGCTTTTGACTTACAAGTAAAAATTATTTTTTTAATTTTGCAAATTATATTTATGCTTTATATTTTTGAATTTGCAAATTATAATTACTTTTATATCAAATTGCGTTAATTCTGTAACTTATATCAACGCGACAATCGTTCACGAAACGTTCGAACTTTCCATTGTAGAAAAAACAACATATACACACCCGCAGATTGAAATTCATTAGGAAAGATATTAACAATTAGAACTTCAATTAAACTCGAATGATTTATCCTGATTTAGTTCGCGAGTGGGACGAAAATGTTAGATTATTTCTGTCCTGCTGCAGCGCGGCCGGCAACCGGCAATAATTTGTAATTAACATGGAAACGAGTAAGCAGAGAAATTAGAATGCATGGTGATATGGACAAAACAATCCCCTTTATTTCCGTTAAAAGCCGTCTCTTGCATTCAATCGAAAGCTCCGAGCGCAGCGGCAGAGCTCGCGGAAGCAATCGATATTCATGTCAAAGCTCGGGCCATATATACCCACCGCCTCTCTCCGTGCTTCGTTCTGAAAAAGACAAAAGTCGAACTTGTTACGGAAAGCCGGTTCGCTTTTACCGTCTTGCCATCTTTAACTTCTTGACTTTGATGTATGAGCTTAACCGCTTAATCGGACGTTAATTACTCGACTTCTTAAAGAAGCGGCAACTTTTAACGTGATAATCTGTAAAGAATAATTTTTAAACTCATTTCTCACCCGGGGTAGTAGCAGAATATACTCTCTTGAAGTGCATCACTTTCGCGAAATTATGAGGAAGAAATAATGCTCTTCTTTTTGTAGAAAAATGTGCACGATAATTATACGCGTAGGAAGGTTAAAGTGGACTCAAAATAAGTACGTCTTAATTGAACGGAAAATAAAATTTATCATGAGAATCAATATTAAGTCTGCCTCATTAGCTGTACGACGTTGAACGTTTACGTAAAAACTATTCTGTTAGAAAATAAGCATTATTTTTTTGTAGGCGTATGGGATCGTTTGGAAAGCCATCGATAAACGAACGAAGGAGACCGTGGCTGTGAAAAAAATTTTCGACGCATTTAGGAATCAGACGGATGCGCAGCGTACATTTCGCGAAATCGTATTCCTTTTGTCGTTCGCCAATCATGAAAACATTATTCAACTGATCGGTTTGAATAAAGCCAACAATGATCGTGATATTTACCTCGTTTTCGAGTACATGGGTAAGTATAAAATTTAACCTCAATTAATTTAACGTCTCATTTTGTTGCGCTTTTAAAAATGATAATTTTATCGGTTTCCCCGGTTTCCCGCGTTAAATTTATTACTTTTCAGCGTTTTCTTACCATCTCAATTATTACCAAATTGAATATTTTCATGGGTACATTATTTACCAAAAGATCACTATAGTTCATTCATACATTGAGAAAAATTAAGATTTTTTTAATTACTATTTTAATGATTCTCGGAGGACAGATTTCGTTTTTTAATAATTTTTACTGCACTTTAATATTTTTTGAAATATATTTCGTATATTTTACGATAATTTCAATAAAAAGTCACCCATTTAAAATAATAGACGTAATTTCAAGTTTATTAAGTAACATCAAAATTTGTTTATTATAACATTAAATTTAATAATAAAATACGATTACACGCGATAAAATAACTTTTTAAATAGATAGTAATGAATATATTTTACAGAAACCGATCTCCATAATGTAATAAAGCGAGGTACAATATTAAAGGATATTCACAAAGTTTTCATAATGTATCAGCTCCTCAAAGCTATCAAATATATTCACTCAGGAAATGTTATACATCGAGACTTAAAGGTAAATTACTTTTTTTATTATGCATTTAAAAAAGTCTTATTATTTTTTTATGCAGCTAAGAAACTGGCAGCAGCAGATAAATTGAATTTGTGAGCAAAAAGAAATGTCACACTGCCTTAAAAAAATTGTTAACATTTTTTTTAATAAGATGATGTCACTTTATTTCCACTGTCTTCTTCAGGAATTATCTTGCGTTTGTGTCTGTAGCGTAACATTGTTTTTAATTGTTTTAAAAGAGCATCGCATAAATGAAGTTATTGAAACGTGCATTTATAAAAAAAAGTTTAACAAGTTTTTAAGTCAGTGTCAGTCAAAATTTAATAATTTACTTTTGATGACTAATTGCATCATAAATCGTATTCAGTATATTCTATAATTTGATAATGAATGAATATTGGAACATCAATACCTGAAATACGTGCTTACCGCTTTTATTAAAAATTTATTTTTATAAAATCCCAATCATCCGTCAATAATTTAACTTCACAACGTCAGTCTGATTATCTGATAAAGCTAATTGGTTTTGGTACTCTTCGTTAAATGGTTCTAATTAAGTTTATAATTAAAAGTGCGAACGCGAAATTAAGCTTCTAAATGGCTCATAATGGGCTCCGTATCGATTAATTAAGGGATAATTCAGGCGCAACAGCCTTCAAAATTAAATATAAAATAAGCAAAGCTTCATTAAACAAAAACAAAGCCAAAAAGCAAATAACGAAGCGGATGAATTTTCTTCCCGAAAACAGCCCTCGAACATACTGTTAAACGCTCAATGTCACTGCAAGATCGCCGATTTCGGGTTGGCGCGCTCAGTCAGCCAGCTGGGCGACGGTGACGGCGAGTCCGGAAGCGATCCTACCTTGACGGATTACGTCGCCACGCGATGGTACAGAGCGCCGGAAATATTGATTGCTTCGAAAAGGTGAGCTTGCAATAGAGAGAGAGAGAGAGAGAGAGAGAGAGAGAGAGAGAGAGAGAGAGAGAGAGAGAGAGAGAGACAGAGGAAAAGGCAGGAAACGAGGGACGGTACGAAAAAAATAGCCCCGCGATGGATAGAGATGGGAATCGCGTGATTCTTGTGCCGTACAATTATCGATGTCCTGAAAAGTGGCGAGAGACACGGCAGGCTCGTGACCTTTAATTCTCGCTGCATTCGCGAACGTTTCGTATGATTTAGCGCAAGTTCACAATAAATTCATCCCCGATGCATCGTTTTGACTTTGCAGTATAACATTTTGGCTGCTCTTGTATTTGACAATCTCGAGTAACAAGCGCGTAAAATTTAGCGGCAGAATAGCATCAAATATTTTATATAATTGTATTTTAGCAAAAATAAATTCCCTAAAAAGTATTTGAGGTTGAAATTCGCGAACATTGATTAGTCTCTAACTCTGGCCGCTAGTTTCAGACTCGCGACATGATTAAATTATTAATTAAATTAAACAGAATTATTTTTACAATATACTGCACTTATCCTTCGTCTGTTACTGTCACTGTTACACCATCCCGGAGGAAACCTTTCTATTTCTAACCATGTTTCCATTGGGAGCTTTCAATAAAAGCGGTCAATTGGTTTTATCGGGTTTTCTCGGTTGATTGGGGTAAATCGTGACAAAAGTGATGGCGCTTGTTTCAGGTACACGAAAGGAATAGACATGTGGTCGCTGGGCTGCATCCTTGGCGAGATGTTGCTGGGAAAGCCGTTGTTCCCCGGCTCTTCGACGATCAATCAGATAGAGAGGATCATGGCTACGTTGCCACCACCTACGTCGGAAGGTAAGCTGCTCGTGACCCTCTTCCTCCTTACTTCAGCGAGATTTACGCGTCTTCTCGTCCGTGTCTTATAGCGCGTATTTCTGAAATGCTGCGGTATTAATGAGTTTTTTTGCAAATAATTTTTATAAAATTACACGATCTTTTTTTAAGTTTAAATAGACAGTCAGATTAATTAAAAAGCACGTTTTACGCAACATTCTCTTTTATTTAAAAACCTGTTAAAACTGCGCGTATAATATTTATAAAAATTGTATTTTAATTTACTGCAGCCCCGCTAAATACACAGTTATTATTATAGTATATATATTTGCGTTATCCCACGCAATTCTCGAGTTCATAAAAATGGAAAATGATGCTAATGTTCCCTCTGTGACAGAGTTGAGCTTGCTAAAAAAAAAGACAGCTTCAAAGCCCGGTATAAAAAAGAGGGCTGAGAGAATCAGCACTGTCCGTTGCAATTAAACTTCGCGCGAGTTATGTGCAGTGTAACTTTTAGCTATATATGTGTAAGAAATTAAATCCAAAAGTTTTTACGTGGTTTTCCTAGTTTCAATGTGCTTTATCAAGTTGATTTTTCATTATTTTAAGGTTGTTAGAAGCTGCTCTGTCACTATGTTCTTCTTTTATGGGTCACCAAAAAAATGTATATTTTATATAAAAGTGCAGTTTAAATTAGACCAATTTTGAATTTAATTTTAACAAAATCGCTCTCCTCTGAATTTATTTCAAGGTATTTATAAATGCTTCAGTCAGAAGACTGCTTCGTCACAATTAGAGTTTTATATAATGCTTTTACGTAAAATTAAAGATAATAGGAAAAATGAGCTTTCTTAATCAGTGAATATAATTGAATTTTTTACTCCATTATTATCAGAATTTATAAAATTTTATTGCTGAAGACCATATTGTAAAAGGACGTAAAAACGTTCACAATTTATCCGCTACGAACGCGTAAAATTTTGGAAAAAATACTCTCACAAAGCGAGATCGACATCAATAAAGTTTTTATGAGAAACAAAAAATTTTTATTGCTAATGACCTTTCAGATTTGGCCTCTGTAAGCGCAGGTTACGGTACCAGCTTATTGGAAAAAACTCCGACCAGTCCACACAAATCACTGGAGGAGCTCTTACCAGACGTCTCTGATGTAGCTCTGGACCTCGTTAGCAATTTAATCGTTTTTAATCCAAATTATCGTTTAACTGCCGTCGAGGCACTGGAACACCCCTACGTCGCGAGGTAAATTTAGACTTTCCAGAACTTGTTATGAAGTCTAATAATACTTTGACGTAGATTAAAATGCACTTGAACTTTTTTTACTTAAGTCTTAATCAAATGCGCTTACAAACACGACGAAACATTAAAGAGGATTACTTCGGTATCATATTCAAAATGTATATGCGTGCAAGTAAAATTATTCAAAGAATTTTTAATTCCTGTAGCATGGAATTCATTAGTATTATGGTTTGACTTAATCAAAAGATATATAATGAATGTTTTATGAACGTTTTATACACCGCAAGTTTGTACAGTGGAAAAGCATTTTTTGTGGTAATTTTATTTAAAAATATGATTTATAAATATGCATAAAATATTTCAAACTTTTGTTTAAGTTGCTGCATTTATTTAATTCCATTCTGCGTTTTATATTTCTGGATTTTAAAGCTCATTAAAGCTTATCAAGTGTTATTTTACAGTTCGTTAACAATTAAATATACAAACTTTTTTAAAGTTTTACAAAAAAATTATAACACTCCTCTTTAGATATTAAACATCATGATATTTTTTTAATATTTTTTCTTTTCCGAAGTCTTAACATAGTCTATTAAATAAATTGTTTACTTAAAAGAAATATAAGTATATTTTAAACTGATAATCTTTGTGAAAAATACAAGGCGTAACTTTTATCGTTTCATTTTTTCAGTTTTCATTCTAGAGGAAATGAACCAGAAAGAGGTTCTAACGTCATTCCATTTCTGCGAGATGACGTTCAGCTATCGGTTGACGAATATCGAAGTAAACTGTACGCTATGATGGATGAAAAACACCGGAAACACAAAAACATGTATGTTCAATAATACATGTTTTTGCATCTTAAAAGCAATTGTTACTCTGCAAGAGTAAAGCGTTTGCTTGGTTTTTCTGTGTATGCGTAGGTTAAAAAAGAAATTTTCTGACAGGTCCAAAGCTAGGATTAGACGGTTGTCGGAACATATACGGAAAGAGCCAAGTTCCACTGGTCAAGGCGATGCCGTACCAAGGAAAAGTTTCCATCTTTCCTGCGACGATTTACGGAAAGAAAAAAGTAAGAGTGACACTTACAAAGCCTTATTTCTCGAAGGTAAGAAGTTCTTGACAAGTGAGGGTATAAATATAGAGTGTCGACAATGTTTTTACTTTCTCCGTAAAATTTTTCAAAATTTTTTCACACAATGAAATTTTTTTCTCAAGTGTTTTTACTTGTACTCATCGCATCTTGTTCGATCCGCAAGAATATCTTAAAACTTTTCTGTCCCTTGTATAAAATATATTTCAGAAATATTTATAAACTAAACAAATTTTTTACGCATTAATTTTTTCGCATCAAAAATATTTTTTACTCCACGTTGATGTGACACAATAAGAAAAAACTCTTATGCCAATACTGATGAAAATTTCAATTGTACACGGATAGAATGTTTCAATAAAAATTACGAGTACGGCACCCGTAAACGTGGGACGGTTGACCTG
>UCOL01003767.1:0-17395 GCA_900474335.1 Ormyrus nitidulus | reverse complement strand
CACCCACACCCCCTCGTTCCCCCGACCCCTCCGGAAAGTGAAAACATTCACCGCGGCAAGAAGAGCGATTCGAACGAGGCGCATCGGCGATTATATTTGCGAGAGCTGCGAAATTAAATAAAAGCCGCCCCCCCCCCCCCCCCCCCCCGAAATAATGATTCCCAAAGCTTGTGTGCCTGGCCTAAGCTAATGAGCTTTTGCGCATAGGCCGTACCTAATAACGATGAATTTCTGCGAAATAATTCGTGCGCACTGTCGAAAAGTATATTTCTATAATCAGATTACAGGCTATTAATGGATGAGTGCTCCGAAGCAACGTTTGAATAACAATTATTTGTTTCAAGAGCGTACATACCCTCGAAATGTAAATTTCTGATTATAACCGATAATTATATAGAAATCGCATTTACAATGACGAAACGATATTGCGGATGCAACAAACGGAGAATTTGTTTTCCGAATTCAATTCAATATTGTACACGTAGATGCGTGGACAAAAAAATCAAAAGCACCCAGATTGAAAATGTTTTCGGAGACCGAAAGCGGCGGGTAAAGCTTCCTTCCGTTGCGAGGCCACAATTTGCCTCTCTCCGCACTGTTTTTGCGTCCGATCGACGCGCGAAAGTTCGCCAATTAGAACGTTTTCGAGTTTTCGGTAAATAACAGTGTAATGGAATTACAATTGCAACTCTCAGCCTGGGGATCCGAGGTTCCGGCGAGCGAGAGAGCCGAGCGAGCGGAGAGGACGACGGAGGTAAACGTTCGGCGTAATTTCACCTAAATATACAATCATCTTGCCTCTCTTACGCGTCGAGGAGACGCGCATTATATGCGCGAGCGAGCGGGAGCGCGGAGTTTTATTTGCGCGCCTCGCTAACAATGCCCAAGACGAAACTGAACTTTCTCCCCGGCGACGACGTTTTGTGCACGAAAGATTCTCTGGTCGTTGCGTGTCTGTGAGAAGCTTTTTGCCGCGGTGTTATTGCAATACTGATCAGTCGCTACTCTCGCGGCTCCTTGCGATATTTTTCTGCGGCGACGTTTGTTTAGCTGCAAAATTATTGAACTGATGTGGTGTTTTGGTCAATATGCTTGTTGTCACCGCACGACGGATAAGCTTGAACGAAATTTCTTGAGATAAACAAAGGCAATTTCGTTTTGTCAACGATGTCGGCAACCGCGCATCGTCAAGTGTAGCTCATAAAATTACAATCAAAGAGCACCCTGGTAGAAATCTCAGTCCAATTTTTAGATCGTTAATAGGTATTTTGAAGCATTTAATAGGTTAAACAATAGAATAAATTCTGTAATTTATAATATTTTTTCAGTATTTCCAAGCTTATTATATTAGCCATTTTAGATACCTCTAAAAGATTTAAGAAGTGGAGTGAGAAAATATGACGACGAGGCGAAATTCACATTTTGTTTATTTTCTCACGGAGAAAAAATTAGTAATGTTTATTAGTTTAACCTGTGTTTGTTTGCATTTTTATAAGTTATTCCCAATACTTCACTAGATAAGTGAGAACGAGAACTGCAATTTAATAAAAATAAGTGTGGTTAATGTTAATTCCATTAAATGCTTCAAAATGACCGAAAAAGGCGTTTATTCACAGTCTAAGAACAAACCGTTTTTCATAGCCATTTTCCGAATTTGAAATTTTATGTTTTTTTACATGTCGAAGATCACCAGTCAGCTCAATTATTCGGTATACTTTCTGGGAAAAAAATTCGTTATCTGAACCGGTGGATGGCTATTCAGTTCTTATAATTTTATTAGATAGTAAAGCGAAATAGTAGACTTGCTGTTACAGATTTCTTTGTTATAATAATAAAAAATGCAAAAGATTGTTTTTTTGTCTGTATTTGAATCGGCGACATCACTAATAATAACGATTAAGGTTTTTAATAAAACCAACTAATTGATTATGAAGGCACGAATGGATAGGGATTTTTTCAACCAATTTTTGTGGACGCTGTAAACCGACTGTTTTTGTTTGAAAACATTAACTCGTATATTTATTTAAACGAATCAACATTGAGTAGAATAAAAAGTTAAGTGCGATTAAAGTGATCTAAATCGTTTTCTACAATTTTTACATCTGAATCGATTTATTTGCAAATTGAATGACGAATTTTTCACGCAATAAAAAGGGATGTAAATTTTTTATTTGTAGGTGAACGATAGTGCATAATAGATAGTTTATAATCGAGGTACCAAATGCACAAAAGTGCATTCTGGTATAAACTCTGATAGAAAACATCCTTCAGGAATTGAAAATAGGTGGAAAAGTATAAAATATACGTTACAAAACTTTATTACAGTTATATATACAGTTTATTCTTGATGTAATTGGCTGATCAGTTTATTCGTGATCTGATTGGCGGAAAAATAGTAACCTCAAAAAAAGAAAAGAAGCGCGTTCGATTTCACTTAGTTTAATTAAAAGCCAAATTATTTGAATTAATTTTGATACTAATTGTACCAAACGTAATAAGTAAATTTTATTATGGGCTTTCAACGGTACATTAGTTTCATTAATTATTATGCAGATTTTTGAAAATAATATTAAATAATTACAAACATTATTATATTATGTATATGTATACTTTTTAAAATTAAGAGAAAGCATTCTGTTATATAAAAATTTTTATTGTTATGTGTATTGTACTGTAAATATGTAAACAATGTAGCCAGCAACCAATGTCCATTTCTGGACCATACCAGGCCGAAATAATATACAATAAATAAATAAAATGTATACTTTTTAAACCAGGGACAATTTTTTCAATTCTATTCTTATTCAAAACAGAATTAATATTTAATCCATTTACATTTTATATTTAATCCAATTACATAAATTCGTCGTATAACAAAGCAATAAACCGTATTTTATTCATAAAAACATAAAAGTCAGCTGATTCGACCTACAATAAGATCCTATTAATAGACGCTCTGCAAAAAAGTGAAAAAAAAACTCTGGCTAACCACGACGATAATCTTCCTCGCGCTCGATCATTTTAATGAGACTCCGGAAGATCACAAAAGCAGAGTCAGCCGCTTATCGGGCAAATAAAAGCCGACCCCTCAGCGATCGGCCTTCCAGATATAACCTCCGAAATCGCACATATCATCGGGGATTACTGAAAATTCATGCCGCCGCCGTTTGAAAATGATTTTCGGGTCTATTTTTTTTTTTTTTTTTTTTTTCCGGTATCCGCCGCTGCGGCTGGCGTTTTAATTAAAAGTTGGAAAAAATTTTTACCCGCGTTTAATCCGCCCGGGGTGAGGGAGCTTTTCCTCAATGCGAAAGCTGTATGCTGCAGAGATTATCGAAATTCGCGGAAAGTTTGTAATTATTCTCAGCGGACAGGCTTAGCTTCTTGTTTGGGGAATTAAAATCGTAGAAAAGGCTTGGACCTAACTTCTCGATATACTCTCATTTCTAATTAAATGAATCGCGAAGTATACCAGGTGAAGTATGATAGTGAATCCCTGAATAAAGTAATAAGCTTATGCTCGTATTGAAGACGCAGTTTATTAAGCCTGGAAATGGTCCATGACGATACTGTCAACCCCCCGTGAGAAAGAAAAGGTACTGATATAACAATGTGAGCTGGTACTTACTCAAGGTGGCATTGTTGGCTCGGGACGCGTCGGTCTGCGACCTGAGCTGTCTGAGCCTGTTCAGCTTGCTCTGCTGCTGATCCAGTCGGTGCCTCAGCCTCGCCAGTTTCTCGTTCTGTGCCGGCTCCTGAAACAACGAGGCGACGCTTGAGTCACAGTCCGCGGAATTCAACGCCGGACGAGTTCACTAATTAACGGCAACTTCGGGGAGACCGCGACACAATGGATGCACTGCCGGCTTTAATGGCTTCCCCGCGAGCGCTCCGAAGTAGATTCAAGATTGCTGTTATTTCGGCGGGGATTAATCCGACGGTTAGGGATCCGATCATTAGGAGTTGCGCCAAGCCGATCGACTTTGCTTCTTTATTCAATTTCGAGTGTTTTTCGGTCATCTAAATAAATTTCTTTCTTAAATAAAGAGAATAGACGAGAAATTTTATCACGGGGCAGTATACTTCATTAAAGATTGAAAGACAAAATTGGAACTGCCAGTTGTTCGAATTTGATTAACCTTCATTATTAAAATTAGAATTTATATACTTTTAATAATGGGCATGCAATTCCATATTACAAGTTAGTATGTCATGAATATTTATAGGTGTATTTCAATACATAGCTGGAAGCTAAGGACACTGATGTGTCAATTTAATAGGGTCAGGCTAACAATGAAGACATGTCAATATTGAAGATGGTTCCATAATAAGGGACTATTAACAATGGTAACGTTTCCAAGCGTGCACGCATATAATAGACATAATAATGCAGCCAAGAGTCAGAATTTATTTCAATGACTGTTGCTATTGTAAAATAAGGAAATATTTTTTAATCAGTAGCAGCTGCTTCGAACGGGAATTTTTTTTTTTTTTAATCCAATTCTGTAGCTTTGCGCGCAAGATATTTTACGTTTTTATCATGTTTTATTTAAATTCGTGGCTGCTGTATTTTACGCAATTATTTACATAAACGCCCGAGGCTCTGTACGGGGAATTGATTTATATTCAAATGAAATTTAAAAATGTTTTTCTTCTCAAAAAAAGAAACAAAGAGAAACGATTCGTTTGTTATTTTTTATTTGCTTACTTTTGGAAGAGACGTCATGTTGATTTAAAACGTCAAGATTACTGGGATAGTTAAAAATATTCATACAAAATATTGCTTTTGAATTATTTAGAAGTAACTCAATGATAAATTTTCATATTTAGACTTGTATGAACATGGTGATTTTTTAGATTGTTACAGTCTGTGATCAAATTAAGATGTATAATACTATTATAATTTTTACTACGAAATTTTTCTCCGTGTAGAATCAAAATTTCAATGGAATGAATATTCCGAAATTCCTGAAAGTTGTTACAAATACTGCTGTATCTAAAAATTCAAACCTGCTACGAATACCACACATTAAAAACGTAAAAATAGATTTTAAAAGTGGTGGAACTTTTTGTGAAAATACATTAAAGAGATAAATTCTTAATAGCTTTTCACAAAATTTCCAAATTTCAAAGTTACATTCTATTCCCGAAAGCCTGACCCTCGTCCTTTTCTTGAAAAATTGCTCGTGCAAGAATACACCGAATAGCCAACCCTATTCACGTCGCGTCAAATCCTCTGTAGCGGAATTCATCCTTCGAATCCACAGCAATGTCAAAGCCTCGAGTCCTCCTCTATACATTGCCGTCAGCTGGACGTAGCCGAAAAACTCTCCAGAGTCGTCCAGCCCTCAGCGAAAAAGCGAGAACTAGAGGGAGAAAGAGAAATAATACCGAGGGATGGATAAAATCTGGACTTCTATTTCGGGGCTCCGCTATTTCGCCTTCGAAAGCAGGAGGGAGAGAGACACGGAGGAGGAGAGCAAGATGGATGTACTAATGCCGCGGATTAGTCCAATCGCGCCTGGAGTTCGCGAAAAATTTGAATTTCAACGCCGCGGGTTTACAATGAGCGTTTGAAAGTGCGGCGGAACTTTCATTACGGTAATACCCGCGGCTTTTGTGTGGATGCGAGCTTTTCGTTTAATTTTCGGGCTATAGCTTTTTCACCGTTGACGTAACGCGCGTTTCTGGAATTTTGCTATTGCGATCGTAAGTTTGCAAACGTACGAATGCGGTTTTTTCGGATTATAGTCACTGAAAAAAAGCCCACTCCTGGCTTCGAGGAAATATGGAGCTTTTTGTTTGAAACGTTTAATTAAAGAATGAGCATGCGTTAAGAAGTTAATCTTGTAAAGGAATTCAGTGCACTAATAAAAGGAATGTAAACATGTAATTTCAAATGAAACCACCTCAATTAAGCTTTAACATTTAATTTGATTCATAAAAGCTATTTCTCTTGATTAAATGTAGTAAGCGATGTAATGGGCTCGGCAATGACTTTAATAAAGGCTGTATTAAAACAATGAAGGTATTTTTGCGCGCAATAAAACTTCTTGTTTTTTAAAACATTCTACTAAAAAGTCGGCGAAATGTTTAAAGCAAAGTAAACTAAAAAAAAAAGAAAAATGCAAAATAACTGAATAATTCGGCGAAATTTTTCAGCATTTTCGCTGGAAACCGAGGGAAAAAGCAAGGCACAGAAGAAATTTCCACATCAGCCATCCTCGACGGGCTATAAACTTCAAGTCTCTCGTTCCTTCTCCTTTAAAAGGGCAGCTCTGCCGAGAGATCAAGAACGCCGGACGATAGGGAAGATTTGCGCGTGAGATTTACGAGAGTATATAAACGAAAAATATGTAAATATGTGCATGTAAAACAAATGCTGAGTGTCGCGGCGAATCCGCTTTAATCTCCCTCGGGTTATGTGCGTCCGCTCTCTCTCTCTCTCTCTCTCTCTCTCTCTCTCTCTCTCTCTCGCGATGTGTAAATTGATAACTCAGCTGTGCGCGCACTCAGAAATCATGCGACGAAATTACCATAATATCGAATATCCCACAGATCTTTGCGGCATCATTTTGGAAAAGTTCGTTGACTATTCTCGTGTTGCACTGTGTGCGCGCGGATTATTGACGTTTGCTTACACTCTGGGTAAGAATTTTGAGAAAAAATCGGATTTTGATTTGTTTGTAGATTCGACCAAGGATTGAACCAATAATCTTGGATGTAACTGAATGATCAGCAAACTCACATTTTTCACGGGTTTGGAAAAGTATTTTAACCGATGTAAGCAGTTGGAGGCAACGTTCAAAAATGTCAAGTGACCTACATATTTCCTCTACGTGACTGTAGGTACGGTTAGTTTTTGGAAAGCCAATAATCTATGAAGAAGGGAATTCAGGAACAAACATTTCAGAAAATCCACAGTTAGATGAGATTTTGATTTGGATGATATGAAAAACTGATATCGAATTTCAGATCTCAATATATTTGACTTGATCAAATAAAATAAGACTTTAAAAGAAACAGTAGAAGAATTAGAAATATAATGATTATTGAAATCATTACGTTCCATCAACAGAAGCTTTTCACTCTTTAGAATGTAAAAATACATTGTTCTATAGCACCAAACAAAGAGAAAGGCATTAAAACACTCGCCGAAACGTCAATCAACCTGATATTTTCTTAATCACTCTTCCATCTAACCCAAAGAGAAACAATAACAGTGATGAATCATAGACCATCGAGTTTTATTCCCGATCAATTAATGATTCAAGCGCGGCCGAGAACGTCAAGTATGCGTGGATCGCGCAATTAAACGACTACCACTCGTACAGCTCACTCCGCGCACAAATATAATGTACAATCAACGAAATCAGAGTCACCAAAGCTAGAGCCGTCAAAGCGAGTCCTAACTGAGTGATGTTGCCCGTTATAACTGCATTCTCCGTACAAATTAAGGTTTGTGCATTAAGGTGTACTCTATTGTGTTCTCTGTGGATATTAGTCTCTGACATGTTTACCCTAAAGTGAAAACTATTAGTTGATATTTTTCAAGTTGGAAATGTCGTCATTATTCAACATCTAATTTTGAATAAGAGATTTATTATGTCGTTATATAATAAATGTGAGAGCTTGCGATGTGAAATGCTACGTTTTCATGAAAAAATTATGCAGTTTGAAAGAAATTCTGCTTATCTCGTTTTTATATTACTATGAGAAAATCATAAACTATTATACAGAAACATTTGCAAAAACGTTATTCCGATGTAAAAAGTTCTGCCCTACTCTTGACACAATACTTTATGCAAAAATTTAGCAGAAAGACGACGTCGACTTTAAAGTTTCATCCTTACTGCGATACATTTAGGATATTAAATGGTAAACGACGCCATTCCCCACTGGTTCTTTGCGGACAAAGAGAAAGATAAGACGAGTCGTAAACGCGCGTAACGCCGGAATATTAAGCGACCGTTAAAATGGACGCATCTTCCTCGTTTCAGATATAAACATTCGCTTTGGCAGTTGATTCACGGCGCGCGTGAAAGTTGCACTGCCTGGGATGGCGTTCCTGTGGGAAAACTCTAAAGTGCTCTCTTGATTAAGATTTCTGAGGGGTTTCTTTTGATTGCTGTTCGTGGGATCTTTTTCTGCGGCATATAATGCTGAATGCTATATATTTCAGAAGTCCGTCGCTAATGAAATTAAAATGAACAGAAGGAAGTTCGCCAGCAACTTTCAAAGACGCTGTGTTTTTAATTCAAACTTTTTAATTTGATGACCTGTTTTTAAAATTTAATATACATTAAGCGAAGTGTTCATAATTTATTATAGAAGGTTAAGTATAAACGAGATGATCAGTTATGAAGATTGAATGCTTTTTGCACGAAGTTAAGGCGACGGGCAATGACAGATTGAAAATTCATAAATGTATGCAGCTAAAACGGTGTTTGAACTCTCGGATATGAATGTGATTCAAATGGATTATTCCTTCATTACCTAAAGGTGCAGATTCATAATGTAATTTTCTAGGAATTAATTATTCCATGTTAGATTAGCTCTCTTGGAGATTATTAACGTACGCTATATGTATAGAAGTAGTGTACAAGATGTCACGAGATGCATTAATTTGAGTTAATTTTCAAGCAGATGCGTTTGGCGAGCTTCGTCGAGGTTAAAAATGCATAAAAATAATATGTTCCTTAGCCACGGCGATCTCCAACGTAATAATCCTGTTTTACAGTCGCACGTGCAAAAGACGCGGAATAGCGTCGCGATGCATAATGAAATCGCGATAAAGAATTCACGCGTACAGGATAAGCCTGATTAAAGCTTTTCCACGCGGCACGCGGAGCAATTTTATTTTCATCTCGACTAAAATTCCATCTTCTTTTCCCTTGTCCCCGTGTCAACGAGGTGCCTGTGTACTTTCGCTATGAATAAATAAAAGAGTAGTCTTAGAATACGAAACCTCGTACTGAAATAAAGGGATATGTATAATATTCGTGTATTATGATTGATACTACAGCATCACTAATAATGATTATCGTAAGATGAATATTGCACACCGCTATGATGATTAGAGATAAGAATTCCAAGGCTTTTTTTAATGCATTTTAATTAATTCATTTCCTCAGACGAAGAGTGTCTTGAAAAATAAAGACACGAATGGGCAGTAGTTATCTCAAAAACAATTGTCTAGCTCGGACAGATTAAAAAGCAAGTAAGCATGCAGCTAAGAACAGCAAGCAGGCCATCATCGAAAAAGCGGCCGTTCTGAAAGAGTTCACCTAACGGAAGCACCTCTTTAATTTGGCAGGCAGCGAGGCTCGCTTCCTCATCCCTGGGAGAGACAGGCAGAAATCGCCTGCGCACGCACGAACGCTCGCGCTAATGTCCTTCCGAGTAAGAAAAAGGGACACACGTAATGATCGCTCGCTGGCTCGGTTAATTATCGTAATGACTCTCTTCGGGGACCACACAATGCGAGAGAGCTCCTCCGGAGGGTCAAAGGGTCTCTCCCTTTCTCCCGCTCTCCCCCGGAGATGTCAATTTAGATATCCCAGATAGGGCGGAGAGAGAGAGAGAGAGAGAGAGAGAGAGAGAGAGAGCACGTAATGCATGCGCCGCGGCTCTAAGGCGCCCGAGGACGTAGCGGAGCTTCCTGGAAGGCGGTGCAGGGAATGCGGATTCGCACGTTCTTGCCCCCGTATCGGCTCTCGATGTACGAGTCGCCTGTCGCGACCAGGGAATTTGCCGATTTTGAGGACCGGAATTTCGGAATCTCATTGCCTGCTTATGATCGCTATGAATTGCTGGATGGGTCGTCATCTTTTACGGAGATTACCGGCAGATTGGGATCTGCGCTGGCTGTTTAATACTTTAGGACCTACTTTAGAGGACATTTTTAGGGAATGTATAAAAGCAAAATGTTTTTTGCCCCGTAAAAGATCATTTTATCTCTCATTTCCGCTTAGGGATGAAGGCATAAAAATGAAAAACTCTTATGTTTGCACTGACAGAATGCCAACTAGTAGTTATTTCGAAAATTATCTTTATATAATACAACGGTGACGACAATTTGTATTCCCGTACAATGACGAGAATGGAACGTAAATTATTCAAATGTGAAAATTTGGCGAAAAATAGGATTAGAACTTGAATTCAATTTCGCTTCGCGCGCTGAAAGTAATAATGAAGCAAAACGTGCATTTTAAAAATACGTTTTACGGCTCGCCGTAAAAGAAACTTTTGCAAAGCTCCGTAGCCGCACTATTCGACTTACCGAACTTTATTCCTTCAGCTTTTTTAAATAAGAGACTGAATAAAGGAACTACGAGATCAAGTTCTGCTATTTCAGCGCCATTTCAATTAGCGCACACACTCGAATCTAAAGCAATGCTCAGATAAGGTTGGATTATAAAAAAACGGGGCAAGAATGGTAAAAGAACAACCTGAAAAGTCTTAATTACTTCTTCTTGGTCTTATACAGCCGCGCCGATCCTATTAAAAGTATTCTTTCGTATTTCCACGTCGATTTAAGGCTGGCTAATTGAACTTGGAAATAAAGTAAACGTCCTCGGCGTCTTCTTTTTCTGCCGGCCTGTACATAGACCTAACTTTAGAAAGAAGAAACACAGGGAGGAAATAAATTGAAAATAACGATTCAATTATAGCAGTGAAAAATGTCTGAGCTTTCGTGTTTTTAAAACGTTGAATAACGCTTTTTTCTTGTTTTTTTTTTTTTTTTTTTTTTTTTACGGGCTGTATATGTAAATATTCGCAGAAATACCGGCAGGGAAAATTGAGACTTTGAACGCGCAATTTTTTTCACTACTAACTAAATCAATATGCCAAAGTTGACCCACGTTAAACTATGCGTATTCTTTTGAATTTTTTGAAAAATTTTGAAAAAAATTTTTATAATGCAAAGGTTTCCCGTTAACTTATAATTAAGAAAATTAAATAGCGGAGGCATAAAAAGTAGGAAACTACCTTCCAGTGTCCTTTAAACTAAGACAAAGCGGAAATTAAAGTAACTAAATAATGAGCTCTTCCCGAAAGAAAAAAAGTACTAGCCTCGTCCCGGGTCTAAAATTAAAAATTCCCCCGGGGGCGACAATGAAATATTACCGCGCATAAAAAGTAAACAAGAAGAACAACAACAAGCGAACAAACAAACGAAGCATCCATTGTAATAGCAGTTCAATAATTCCGTCCAACTCTCCCGGAGAGAGAGATGAGAGAGAAAAAAAGGGAGCCGCGGTAAATCACGAGACTCCGCGCGCCTGTCAACCTACCTACGAAAACAGGCAGAAACAATAGCGGAGCAAGAGCCGAGAAGTTATACGGCGAAATTACGTGTACGCGACCCTCTTTTTTTTTATCTCTCCCGACTTCCTTATAAACGCTCGCGAGGTTTGCTTTGCGTAAGCTCGCCGTGCTTTAACATTTAATTCTACTCCGAGTTGAATTGTTACTTTGCGGATGGGCTGAAAAGCCGCTTGAACGCGGAGTGGCTTTTGGGAAACACGTTTTGTGGATTGGGTATGATTTTCATCAGGATTGAGGGAGCTCGTCGGACTGATTGAAGTATTCACTTGTATTTTTTTGTCGAAAATTCGGCAGTTGGGATATATAGAAAATTTAAGCATTTAAATACATTGCATGTATTATGGTTTGGACAAGAGCAGTCTGCTTATGTTTTGTTATGCCGAAAGAGCTTTCGAGAACAATGGAAACATCTTTTACTGTGCTTTGTGATAAAATAAGGTTTTAATGCTAACTCCTTTTGCGGCGTTATTTAAAATCATAACGAAACGATAAGGGATTCATTCATTCTCTTGTCGCAAAATGATGTCTTTAATGATGTATGCGCATTTTGATTAAATTTCGTCGTGCAAACGTCGATGCTGTTTCTACCGGAACGAGATCTGTTTTCACTAATTTTTCGAATATAAATTAATTACTTTTGCCGGGCGTTTCATCTTGAATATTATCTATGGTGAAATTCGAGTGAATTTAACTGTGATAATAAATTTAATTACATATGAAAATTGTGGTAGCTGTTCCTGAAATGAGTTTTAATTAAGCATTTGGTTTATATGAGTTACGTTATTATGTTTTATTTATTATTGCCTCTGTGAAACTCATTAAAGAATTGTCAAAGTTCATTTTAAAGCTATTTCGACTTTCCAGACTAGAACAATATCAAGACCCAGGGATATTTTGAGTTAAAATTAAATTCACGTCAGACGGCGCACTTTCGTCACATAAAGAGCTTTTAGCTTTGTAAGCGTAATTTAATTGCTTCATCACCATAAAAAACTTGGGCGATAAAAATGTTAACTTCTTCAAACTACAAAAATCGTCTATTAAATTTGTAAATATAAAGCCGTCGTTTTACTGCGGAAAGCTTTTCTCCAAATATTGCAAAACTTGTTGACGCCGGCTGTGAACTTTTGACATTTGCACATTTTATTCGAAAACTCTTTCATTACCTCGAGCTAAATGTATATATACAAAGAAAAAATTAGGCGCCTATTTTGCCCGGACGAGCCTCGACAATTACGGAACAATAGCTTGCCCCCACCCCCTCCTCCCCAGGGGCGTATAAGTTGGCGTATGCATAAATTTTCGAGGCGCGCGGCCCGCTTTAAAAGCTTATCTCGCTTACGTACGCGATCCCATTTCGCGAGACGGGAATTAGAAATTACGTTTCTAATCCGACAATCCTCTAGCGAGGAAAGTGTTTTACACCCTGTCTCGCCTGCAAAGGCCTCTTTTGGCTAACGACGTCCCGTTGTGTACAGCGGAGTGGATTGTGAGGCCTTTTACTAATAGTTGAGGGCTGAATTATCCGACGTCAAATCGGTTCAGACTCTTTTTTCTAAATTTGACGCTAAGCTTTCTGAACAGAAACTGTTGTATTGATTTATTTCAATTTTTCCTAACACCTCTACTGTCGCAATTTTTATTTGATTTGATTCTTTTATTTATTCGTCTATTCCGAAAACGCAGGAATTAATAATAAATCGCAAAATATCGGATCTTGACTGTAGATTTAAAAACTTGAAGTACGTAATTGGTATTAAAAAAAGAAAGCAGTGAATTCTGGCGGTAACGCATTCCTTTTACACCTTTGACGTACGACTAAATTTATCAACCGAGCGATATTATTACACGCAACTGGTATTGAACCACTTTATTTTTAGCTAAATATCATTGGCCTTGCGCGTAATTGTACGTAGAATAAATCTAAATTTAACTCGCCGACGTTCTCCGTCTACCTACCGGATTTTTTTAACAAATAAACAGGTTCGCGCACACCTATATATTTCCCACTAAATAGCCTGCCATTAAATTAACATACTACAGCGATTCGTGGAACTTCTGGAATTTTACTTTTTCGGACGATACGTCGCACCCTTGAGACTCTTGAGATTTATTTTCTTTTAATAATTATGAATTTTAAGTTTCAAAGTTCAGTTTGATTTTCAAGCGATTTTGTTTTTTGTGTAAAGCAAACTTGTTAAATTCTGGTAATCTAAAATAGTTTATTTTCCTAAATCATGCAGTCGACAACTTGCTTTAAGCCAAATGACTTCTTTTGCTTAGGCAAGTACTTTACTCCTTGACCCTTTTTTTGGCCGCCACTTCGCGCGACTTTTACAGGCCTTGAAAAATCGGATTTACTGAGTCTTTGATATATACGCTGTTTTTTATTACGAGTTTCTAATTTACACATTTTCTGAGTCAAAAACGGAATTTTTCTCATGGAAATGAGAACTCTTTATAATTAACACTTTTATAATATATTTATGCTGAAATGTTCGTAAAGTGCAGGCTTGCTTAAAATTTAATTAACTTAAAATGAATTTTATGCATGAACATTTGCAGAACTAAAGTTATTTTAAAGTAAGTGATTCGGTATGTCTGTTCCTGACGTATTTGCTTATTAATTAAAGCCGTAAATTAATGCAACTTATCTTTGCTGCAATTTTTTTACTCACATTAATCTGCTTTTATTTTGAAAGTCACTTAAAAACTAATGATTCTTAGCTCAAAATCGACACCGCGCCTGAATAGAAATCATCAATCCGAGATAAAAAAAAATCAGGCTTCCCGTCGAATGACCGAAAAGGCCGGAGACGAGGTGGCGGCTCCCCTCGCCGCTGATCTCCAGTTGCAAAAAAGTCGCGCGGGTAAGTCGATAGGGGGGGGTTGCAACGTGACACCAACAACAATTGTGTGCGCGTGTGCGTGTGTCGGAAGAAGACTCACCTGAGCGCCCCGGAGGACGGCGAGCCTTGCCTCGCGCTGCTCGAGGAGACGGCGCTGCTGGGCGATCTCCCGCTGTTGCCTCGCCGCCATGCTTTCAAGTTCGCTGAGCACCAGCACGGCACCGCCCCCGCCCACTGGTAACTGAAACGGAAAAGCAGGATGTTAGCGGATGTTCGAGCCTGCGGTCGAGTAGCGATCGGGCCGCTTCCGATTGGGCGCCAGGAATTTTCGGGGAAGCATGGCCTCTTGGAGAATGTGGTTTAAAAGGAATTTTTTAAAGGTACTTTTTTAATGATATAAACGTATAAGCAACGTGTGGCAACGTCAAGGCAGGCCATTGGAGCTTGTATAAATAAAAAGGTATTTCGCAATTGCAACGAAGATAATATGTTGGGAGTGTTTAATATTATGTTTTCTGTCTACATTCTGTCAAAGCTCTAATTTACATGCAATAAGCTCTCGAAAATATCATTTATTTAGGCTTGGCTTCAATTATAAACTAAATACATTATTATATCATAAACTAAATACAATATTGACAAAAATCTATATTAAACTGTTATATTAAATTCAAGCTGTACGCTCGAGTTTCAATATGAAACTCGATAATTTTCTCTTGCACCACACGGTACTATTAGCTAACCATGCGCAATACCAGTAATCGAATCAGGGAAAAGATTCCATTAACTTCGACAATAATGCACGCTAGAATGACGCTCAGCAGTCATGTCCATCCCCTTTCAAATTCGTGCGGCAAGGGCTCTAATTCGAAGATATTCAATTATAAACCACCAGCGTTCGTTACTCTCGCAAAGACAATCACGTACTCGTATACGACTATGTCGATCAAAGCGAGCATCAATCTAAACGAGTTGCAATTCGAGCTGCCGAAATACATGTATAGAGTCACGCTATTTTAGCATTTTCTCCGTAAATAAAAGAGATTGATAATGCAGGAGATACAGACGCGCGAGGAGGCGAGCTTTCGATGGACGAGCCTCGTGCCGAGCGAGGAAAGACGTAATAACGGCACTTTTTGCTCGCCGAAACAACGAGCGAATCGATGCGCAATTTGGACGTCACTGATTTCGAGATGCTCTTCAGCTGTTGCTGCCACTGCGGATATTGTATCCTCGCGATGCCGGAGTTGCAGGACTGATTTCGAAGTGTAGCTTGTTTTGTTATACGGAGCTGAGTACTAGACTCGATTCGCCGAGAACGGAGTGCGCGAGAAGAGAATTTGTTTTGCTTTTAGTTCTGTTTAATTTTTTACAGTTTTTTTGTTCCTTTCATTGATTACGAGGGATATTTTAAGGGATATTTTAATTTCAGTTCTAATATTCATTTATCAGTATTTTATTAAGTTAAAAGGTTGCATACGAAATGTTTTCGTACTACTGATATTTCAAATTTTAATTGAAATTAATATAATATAAATAAACATGCCTTAAAATACATTAATGCAACATATTTATGCAAAATTAGTATATATTTTATAATAATTTGCAAATTTAAGAGGTAGCAAAATATGCAAATACTAATTGAAATTCTTTATGTAAACTAACGTCATATTATTCACTCAGAAAAGTCGTCCTCTTCGCGCGCGAAAAATCCTACTGAATTAAAACTGAAAATTACATATTCTTTCGAAAGCAAGAGATTTATACAAACGACTAGCAAAAGTAGCATATCGATCGAAACAATTTCCTGCCGATTAAAATCAGCAATTGGGCAAACAATTCTGCTATCGTTTCACCGCAGGGCAAGAAGAAACACGTCGCGCAATTACTTAATAAGGAGCGGGGGGGGGCGTTAAGTACGCGGCTGACAATTCATTAGCATAAAAGTCATTTGCCGCTCTCTCGAGCGAAGAGCCACGATGGGGGGGAGTAAGGGACGAGCGAGCCTTTTAATAATTCATGAACGTATAAACATGCAAGTTTCGCGATCTGTCCTAGTCCGCGCATTATTTCGGACAAAAAGCAGCGGAGTCGCGTGCGGGCAAAGTTGACGAGTAATTTGGGGCTCTGCGCGGACAGCTAAACGCCGCTGGTTATTAGAACTTTTTGAATGCCCCGCTGGGAGCTTTAAGAGGCTTTAGGAGCTTGTTCAAGAATATTGGACGAGTGTGCTGCGCGGTTTGCTTTAGGGAAGCAGAATTTCATTTTTATTTCAAAATTATGTATTGTATTGCTTTTCAATAGTTTAGCTGGTGGAAATGTTTGAAATTTTAGTTTTCTCATGCAAACGTTATTGAAAGTTAATGTTGTCTACAACATCAAGCAAAAAGAGCAGGGGCTTCTTTTCTTTAAAAAAACAAAAAAAAAAAGTAAACACTTTCACTATAGAAAATCGGTCAAACGATTTTTAATATTTTTCAGCAACGAAAAAACACCATGACAAGCTAAAAATTGAGCGGAACGCTTCCTCAGTAGCTTGAAGGCCCTGCAAAGAGACCCTCGAAAGAAGAGCCGATGTCCCGACGTGCGGCGGCATTGTCCCGGCGGCGTCCATCTCATTCTCGTTTGCGGCGGCGTAAATAACGGCGCGCACAAAAGGGCATCTCACCGGCGAACTGCGGTCTCCCTTAATGAATCGCCGAGTTTTCATTACTCGAGCCGGCAGTCACGAATCCGTCTAGCGATTTCGGCCGGCTCGGTTAACGAGCCGAGCGATTCGTTTTTAATTAGGCCGGCCAGAGACGATATTGTTTTGTTAATTCTGGATGAGGGCGCCAGGCTTGCGTGTATATACGCGCGGATTAATGCTTCATGCGCTTTGCGCCATTGGTGTTAGGGCAGATTTGAATGCTCGGTTCAAGGGGTATGTTCCCCGGTAATGGAAGGGCGATGATGGTTTGAATTATTCTGCGGTAATATAAGAAAAAACCGAGTGGCTGATATGCATTTCGGTAAGTGGTTTGTTAATTAGTTGGGTTATTTAGTGGAGTGGCAGCTTTCGAATCTACGGTTTCACTGTAGCGTTTTCAGATGTATCTTCAATTGTTTCAATGGTAACCCACTTGCGCCACGCGACGAATATATTCGCCGTAACGAAGTGATCACCGTAGGACACCTTTTTCCTTATAACTTCTCATAAAAATAACTTAGAGAGG